>JAIUJO010000978.1:15000-30000 GCA_023846275.1 Vanilla planifolia | reverse complement strand
CGAAAAAGAAGAAGAAGAAGAAGAAGAAGATGATGAAGAAGATGATGATGAAGAAGAAGAGGAGGAAGAAGAAGTGGGAGAAGAAGAAGAGGCACAAGAAGAAGAAGAAGAAGGAGAAGAAGGAGAAGAAGAAGAAGGAGAAAATGATTGAGAAGAAGAAGATTAAGGAGAAGAAGAAGAAGAAGGAGAAGAAGGAGAGGTAGAAGATGAAGGAGAAGAAGGAGAAGAAGGAGAAGAAGAAGAAGGAAAAAGAGGTGGAGGACAACGAGGAGACAATTAAGTAGAAGAAGAAGAAGCAAAAGATGAAGAAGTAGTTGCAGAAGAAGAAGAAGTAGAAGAAGATGAAGAAAAAAAAGATGATGATGATGATTATTAGTTAGAAGAAAAAGAAGTAGAGGAAGAAGAAGAAAAAGAAGAAGAGGAGGTAGAAGAAGAAGAAGATGATAAAGAGTAAGAAGAAGAAAAAGAAGAAGCAGGAGAAGAAAAAGAAAAAGATTAAAAAGATGGAGAATAAGAAGAACAAGAAAAGGAAGAAGAAGAAGAAGATGAATTTGAAGAAGAAAAAGAAGAAGAAGAGGAAGGAATAGTAGAAGAAGAAGAAGAAGAAGAAGAGGAAAAAGAAGAAAAACAAGAAGAAGAAGAAAATAAAGAAGAAGAAGTAAAAGAAGAAGAGGAGGAGGAGGAAGAAGGAGAAGAAGAAGAAGATCTAGAAGAAGAAGCAGTAGTAGAAGAAGTTATAGAAGCAGAAGAAAAAGAAGGCGAAGAAGAAAAAGAAGAGGAAGACTAAGAAGAATAAGAAGAGAAAGAAAAAGATAATGAAGAAGAATAAGATGGAGAACAAAGAGAAGGAGTAAAAGAAGAAGAAGAAGAAGAAGAAAAAGAAGAAGAAGAATAAAAAGTAGTAGAAGAAGAAGTAGTAGAGGAAGAAGAAGAAGAAGTAGAACAAGAAAAAGAAGAATAAGAAGATGAAGAAGAAGAGAAAGCAAAAGTTGAAGAAGAAGAAGAATAAAAGAAGGAGAAGAAGAAAAGATGGAGAAGAAGATGATGAGGAAGAAGAAGAAGAGGAAGAAGAGGAGAAAGAAAGAAAAGAAGAAGATTAAGAAGATGATGATGAAGAAGAAGAAGAAGAAGAAGAAAAAGAAGAAGAAGAAGAAGAACAAGAAGAAGGTAAATAAGAACAAGCAAGAGAAGAAAAAGAATAAGAATAAGAAGAAGAAGATGATGATGATGAAGAAGAAGAAGTAAAAGAAGAAGAAGAAGAAGAAGATGATGAGGATATGAGTAATAATAAGAAGAAGAAGATAAAGAAGAAAGATAGAAAGAAGAAGAAAAGGAAAGAGTAGGAGACAAAGAAGAAAAACAAGAAGAAGAAGAAGAAGTTGAAGAAGAAGCAAAAGAAGTAGGAGAAGAAGAAGAAGGAGAGAAAGGAAAAAAAGAAGATGAAGAAGTAGAAGAAGAAGAAGAAGAGGAAGAAGAAGAAGAAGAAGAAGAAGAAGTAGAAAAAGAAGAAGAAGAAGAATAAGAAGTAGAAGAATAGGAAGAAGAAGATAAAGAAGAAGAGGAACTGGAAGAAGAACAGGAGGAGGAGAAGAAGAAGAAGAAAGAGAAGAAGAAGAAGAAGAAGAAGAAGAAGAAGAAACAGAAGAAGACAAAGAAGAAGAAGGAGAAGAAGAAGGAGAGGAAGAAGAAGAAAAAGAAGAAGAAGAAGAAGAAGAAGAAAAAGCAAAAGAAGAAGAAGTAGGAGAAGAAGAAGTAGAAAAGAAATAGGAAAAAGTAGAAGAAAATGGTGAAGAAGAAAAAGAAGAAGTAATAGGAGAAGCAGTAGAAGAAGCAAAAGAAAAAGAAGGGGAAGAACAAAAAGTAGTGGAAGAATAAGAAGAAGAAGAAGAGAAAGAAAAAGATAATGAAAAAGAATAAGATGAAGAACAAAGAGATGGATTAAGACAAGAAGAAGAAGAACAAAAAGTATTTGAAGAAGAAGAAGTAGAGGAAGAAGAAGAAGAAGGAGAAGAAGAAGAAAAAGAAGAATAAGAAGATGAAGAAGAAGAAGAAGAAAAGATGGAGAAGAACATGATGAGGAAGAAGAAGAAGAGGAAGTAGAGGAGAAAGAGAGAAAAGAAGAAGATTAAGAAGATGAAGAAGAAGAAGAAGAAGAAGAAAAAGAAGAAAAAGAAGAAGAAGAAGAAGAAGAAGAAGAAGAAAAAGAAGAAGAACAAGAAGAACAAGAAGAAGGAAAATTTGAAGAAGCAAGAGAGGAAAAAGAATAAGAATAAGAAGAAGATGACGATGATGATGATGAAGAAGAAGAAGAAGAAGATGAGGATATGAATAATAAGAACAAGAAGAATAAGAGGAAGAAGATAAAGAAGAAAGATAGAAAGAGGAAGAAGAGGAAAAACCATAAGACAAAGAAGAAAAACAAGAAGAAGAAGAAGAAGTTCAAGAAGAAGCAAAAGAAGTAGTAGAAGAAGAAGAGGGAGTGAAAGGAAAAGAAGAAGATGAAGAACTAGACGAAGAAGAAGAAGAGAAAGAAGAAGAAGAAGAAGATGAAGAATAAGAAGTAGGAACTGGAAGAAAAACAAGGAGGAGGAGCAGAAAAAGAAGAAAGAGAAGAAGAAGAAGAAGAAGCAAAAGAATACGAAGAAGAAGAAGAAGAAGAAGGAGAGGAAGAAGAAGAAAAAGAAGAAGAAGAAAAAGAAGAAGAAGAAGTAGAATAAGAATAGTAAAAAGTAGAAGAAAAAGAAGAAGAAGAAGAAGAAGAAGAAGAAGAATAAGTTGTAGAAGAAGAAGTAGAAGAAAAAGAAGAAAAAGATGATGATGATGATGAAGATGATGAAGAAGAAGAAGAAAAAGAAGAAAAGGAAGAAGAAGGAGAAGAAGATGATAAAGATGAAGAAGAAGAAAAAGAAGAAGAAGAAGAATAGAAAAAAGAATAAAAAGAAGAAGAAGAAGTCGATGAAGAAGAAGAAGTAAAAGAAGAAGAGCAAGAGGAAGAAGAAGAAGAAGAAGAAGAAGAATTAGTAGAAGAAGAAGTAGCAGTAGTACTAGAAGAAGAAGAAGTAGAAGAAAAAGAAGACGATGAAGAAAAAGTAGAGGAAAAAGAAGAAGAAGAAGAGAAGAAAAAAATGATGATGAAGATTAAAACGGAGAACAGGGAGAAGGAAGACAAGTAGAAGAAGAAGAAGTAGAAGAAGAAAAAGAAGAAGAAGAATAATAAAAAGTAGTAGTAGAAGAAGTAGAAGAAGAAGAAGAAGAAGAAGAAGAACAAGTAGAAGAAGAAAAAGAAGAATGAGAAGAGGAAGAACAAGAATAAGAAGCAAAAGTTGAAGAAGAAGAAGAAGAAGAAAAAGGAGAAAAAGTTGGTGAGAAAGATGAAGAAGAAGAAGAGGAGAAAAAACAAAAGAAGAAGATTAAGATGTTGATGATGGAGAAGAAGAAGAAGAAGAAGAGGAAGGTGATGATGATGAAGATGAAGAAAAAGATGAAGAAGAAGAAGAAGAAGAAGACAAAGAAGAAGTAGAAGACGAAGAAGAAGAAGAGGAAGAAGAAGACGAAGAAGAAAAGGAAGAAAAGAAGATGAAGAAGAAGATGATGATGAATAAGACGAAGAAGAAGAAGAACAAGAAGAACAAGGAGAAGGAAAACAAGAAGAAGAAGGAGAAGAAAAAGAATAAGAATGAGAGGTAGTAGAAGATGATGATGAAGAAGAAGAAGTAAAAGTGGAAAAAGAAGAAGATAAAGAAGAAAGATAGGAAGAAGAAGAAGAAGGGGAAAAAGATGAAGACAAAGAAGAAAAAATAGAAAAGAGAAAAAAGTCGAAGAAGAAGCAGAAGAAGGAGAAGAAGGACTAAAAATAGAAGAAGAAGAATTAGAAGAAGAAGAAGAGGAAGATGAATAAGAAGAAGAAGAAGAAGAAGAAAAAGAAGAAGAAGAGGAAGAAGAAAAAGAAGAAGAACAAGGAAAAGATGAAGAAGAAGAATAAGAAGTAGAAGAAGAATTGGAAGAAGAAGAAGAAGAAGGGAAACAAGAAGAAAAAAAAAGAGGAGTTGAAGAAGAAGAAGAAGAAGAAAGAGAAGATGATGAAGAAGAAGCAGAAGAAGACAAAGAAGAAGAAGAAGAAGAAGGAAAAGAAGAAGAAGAAGAAGAAGAGGAAGAAGAAGAAAAGAATAAGAAGACAATGAAGAAGAAGAAGAAGATGGAAAAGAAGAAGAAGAAGAAGAAGAGGAAGAAGAAGAAAAGAAGAAGAAGACGAAGAAGAAGAAGAAAAAGACAAAGAAGAAGAAGAAGAAGAGGAAAAAGAAGAATAGGAAAACATAGAAGAAGAGGAAAAAATCATAAGAAGAAGAAGAAGTAGGTGAAGAACCAAAAAAATAATAACAATAATAAGAAGATGAAGAAAAACAAGATGATGATGATGAAGGAATAGAACAAAGAGAAGAAGAAGAAAAAGAAGAAGAAGAAGAAGGAGAAGAAGAAGAACAAGATGGCGATGATGATGAAGAAGAAGAGGAAGAAGAATAAGAAGTGGGAGAAGAAGAAGTGGGAGAAGAAGAAGTGGAAGAAGAAGAAGAAGTGGGAGAAGAAGAAGAGGAGGAAGAAGAAGAAGAAGGAGAAGAAGAAGAAGTAGAAGAAGAAGAAGAAGAAGAAGATGAAGAAGAAGAATAAGAAGGAGAAAACGGTGGAGGTGGAGAAGATAAAGAAGATGACGAAGAACAAGAAGAAGAAGTTGAAGAATAAGATGTATAAGAAGAAGAAGAAGTGGAAGAAGAAGAAGAAGAAGATGATGATGAGGATGATAATGATGATGAAGAAGAAGAAGAAGAGGAAGAAGAAGTAGAAGAAGATGATAAAGAAGAAGAGTAGAAGAAGAAGAAGAAAAAGAATATGAAGAAGAAGAAGAAAAGTTTAAGAAGAAGAAGTAGTAGAAGAAGGGGAAGAGGAAGAAGAAGAAGAAGAAGAAGCAGAAGGCAAAGAGGAGAGAGAAGAAGGACAAGAAGAAGAAGGCAAAAAAAGAGAAGAAGAAGAAGAGTAAGAAGAAGAAGAAGTAAAAGAACAAGAAGAAGAAGAAGAAGAACAACAACAAGAAGAACTAGAAGAAGAAGAAGAAGAAGAAGAAAAAGAAGAAGAACAAGAAAAAAAAGATTATGATGAAGAAGAAGAAGAAGACGATGAAGAAGAGGAAGAAGAAGGAGAAGAAGAAGAAGAAGAGGAAGAAGAAGAAGAAGAAGAAGAAGAGAATAAAAAAAGTTAGAACATTAGAAGAGGAAGAAGAAGAAGAAGAAGAAGAAAAAGAAGGAGAAGAAAAAGAAGAAGTTGATGATGAAGGAGAAGAACAAGAAAGAGAAGAAGAAGAAGGAAAAGAAGAAGAAGAAGAAGAAGAAGAAGAAGAAGAAGATGAAGAAGATAAAGAAGAAGAAGAAGAAGAAGAAGAAGAAAAGAAAGAAGAAGAAGAAGAAGAAGAAGAGGAAGATTAAGAAGAAAACAAAGAAGAAGAAGAAGAATAAGAAAAAGAAGAAGAGGAAGAAGGAAAAGAAGAAGAAGAAGAAAAAGAAGAAGAAAAAGAAGAAGAATATAAAGAAGAAGTGGAAGAAGAAGAAGAGGAGGATGAAGAAGAAGAAGAAGAAGAAGAAGAAGAAGATGACGAAGAAGAAGAAGAAGAAGAAGAGGAAGAGGAAGAAGGGGAAGATGAAGAAAAAGTAGAGGAAGAAGAATAAGAATAAGAAGAAGAAGATGAAGACGAAGAAGAAGAAGAGAAGAAGAAGGAGAATAAGAAGAAGAATAAGGAGGAGATGGAGAAGAAGAAGAAGAAGAAGGCAAAGAAAAAAAAAATCAAAGATGTGGAAGTAGAAGAAGAGGAAGAAGAGGAAGTAGAAGAAGAAAGGGAAGAAGAAGAAAAAGAAGAAGATGATGATGTTGATGATGAAGAGTACGAAGAAGATTTAGAAGAAGAAAACGAAAAGGAAGAATAAGAATATGAAGAAGAAGAACAAGAAGAAGAAGAAGATGAAAATGAAGAAGAAAAAGAAGAAGAAGAAGAAGAAGAAGAAGAAGAATAAGAAGAAGAAGAAGATGAAGAAGAAGAAAAAGAAGATGAAGAAGATGAAGAAGAAGAGGAAGTAAAAGAAGAAGATAAAGAAGAAGTAGAAGATGTAGAAGTAGTATCAGAAGAAGAAGAAGAAGAAGATGAAGAAGGGGAGGAAGAAGAAGAAGAAGAAGAAGAAGAAGTAGAAGAAGAAGAAGAAGAAGATGAAGAAGAAGAGGAAGAAGAAAAGAAAGAGGAGGAGGAGAAGAAGAAGAAGAAGTTGAGGAGGAAGAAGAAGAAGATGAAGAGGAATGAGAATAAGAAGATGATGAAGAAGAAAAGGAAGAAAAAGAAGAAGAAGAGGAAGGAGCAGAAAAGGAAGAAGAAGAAGAAGAAGAAGATGAAGAAGAAGAAAGATAAGAAGAAGAAGAAGAACATGAACAAGAAGAAGAAAATTGAAGTAGTAGAAGAACAAGTGGTAAGAGAAGAAGAAAAAGAAGAAGAAGAAGAAGGAGAAGAAGAAAAAGAAAAAGAAGAAGGAGATAAAGATGGAGAAGAGGAAGAAGATAATTTTTATGGAGAAGTAGAAGAAGAAGAGGAAGAAGAAGAAGATGATGATGAAGAAGAAGAAAAAGAAGAAAAAGAAGATGAAGAAGAAGAGGTAGTAAAAGAAGAAGATAAAGAAGAAGTAGAAGATGTAGAAGAAGAAGGAGAAGAAGAAGAAGAAGAAGAAGAAGTAGAACAAGAAGAAGAAGAAGAAGAAGAGGAAGAAGAAAAACAAAGAGGAGGAGGAGGAGGAGGAGAAGAAGAAGAAGAAGAAGAAGAAGAAGAAGAAGAAGTTGAGGAGGAAGAAGAAGAAGATAAAGAAGAAGGAGAATAAGAAGATGATGAAGAAGAAAAGGAAGAAGAAGAAGAAGAAGAAGAAGAAGAAGATGATGATGATGAAGAAGAAGAAGGAGAAGAAGAAGAAGAAGAACATGAACAAGAAGAAGCAGAAAGAAGTAGTATAAGAAGTAGTAGTAGGAGAAGAAGAAAAAGAAGAAGAAGACAAAGGAGAAGAAGAAAAAGAAAAAGAAGAAGGAGATAAAGATGGAGAAGAGGAAGAAGATAATTTTTATCAGGAAGTAGAAGAAGAAGAGGGAGAAGAAGAAGAAGAAGATGAGGAAGAAGAAGAAGAAGAAGAAGATGATGAAGAAGAAGAAAGGGAAGAAGAAGAAGAAGAAGAAGACGAAGAAGATGATGATGATGAAGATGATGAAGAAGAAGAAGAAGAGGAAGACGAAGAAGGAACAGAGGAAGAAGAAGAAGAAGGAGAAGAAGATTAACAAGAAGACAAAGAAGAAGAAGAAGAAGAAGAAGAAGAAGAAGAAGATGATGAAGAAGAAGACGAAGAAGAAGAAGAAGAGGAAGAAGAAGAATGAAAACAGGAAGAAGAAGAAGGAAACGAAGAAGAAAAAGAAAAAGAAGATTAATAAGAAGACAAAGAAGAAGAAGAAGAAGAGGAAGAAGGAAAAATAAAAAGAAGAAAAAGAGGAGGAAAAAGAAGAAGAAGATAAAGAAGAAGTGGAAGAAGAAGAAGAGGAGAAAGAAGAAGAAGAAGAGAAGAAGAAGAAGAAGAAGAAGAAGAAGAAATAGAAGAACAAAAAGATGAAGAAGAAGAAGAAGAGGAAGAAAAAGAAGGGGAAAATGAAGAAAAAGTAGTGGAAGAATAATAAGAAGATGAAGAAGAAGATGATGATGAAGAAGAAGAAGAAGAGAAGAAGAAAGAGAAGAAGAAGGAGAAGGAGAAGAAGAAGAAGAAGAAGAAGAAGAAGAAGAAGACAAATAAAAAAAGTCAAAGAAGTGGAAGTAGAGGAAGAAGAGGAAGTAGATGACTATGTTGATGAAGAAGTGGATGCAGAAGATTTAGAAGAAGTAGAAGAAAAAGAAGAATAAGAAGATGAAGAACAACAACAACAACAACAACAAGAAGATGAAAATGAACAAGAAGAAGAAGAAGAAGAAGAATAAGAAGTAGAACAAGAACAAGAACAAGAAGGAGAAGAAAAAGAAAAAGAAGAAGAAGAAGCTGAAGATGTAGTAGTAATAGTAGTAGTAGAAGAAGAAGAACAACAAGAGGAAGAAGAAGAAGAAGAAGAAGAAGAAGAACAAAAAGAAGAAGAGGAGGATGAAGAAGAAGAAGAAGTTGAACACAAAGAAGAAGAAGAAGAAGAGGGATTTGAAGAAGAAGGAGAGGAAGAAGAGAAAGAAAAAGAAGATGAGGAAAGAGAAGGGGAAGAGAAAGAAGCAAAAGCAGGAGAGGAAGAAGAAGAATAAGGAGGAGGAGGAGTAAGAGGAGGAAGAGGAGAAGATAAAGAAGAAGAAGAAGAAGAAGAAGAAGAAAAAGAAGAAGAATAAAAAGAAGAAGATAGAGAAGAAGAAGAAGAATAAGAAGGAGAAGAAAGTGAAAAAGAAGATTAAGAAATAAAAGAGCAAGAACAAGAAGAAGAAGAATATCAAGATGAAGAAAAAGAAGAAGTAGAAAGAGAAGAAGTAGAAGAAGAAGATGAAGAAGAAGAAGTAGAATACGAAGAAGAAAAGAAGAAGAAGAAGATGATGATGATGAAGAAGAAGAACAAGATGAAGAAGAAGAGGAAGAAGAAGAAGAAGAAAAAGTAGAAGAAGGAGAAGAAGAAGAAGGTGAAGGAGAAGAAGAAGAAGAAGAAGAAGAAGAAAAAGAAGAAGAAGAAACACAAGATGAAGACGGAAGTAGAAGATGAGGGAGAAGAAGAAGAAGAAGAAGAAGAAGATGAAGAAGAAAAGGAAGAAGAAGAGAAGAAGAAGAAGGAAGGAAGAAGAAGAAGAAGAAGAAGGAAGAAGAAGAAGAAGGAAGAAGAAGAAGAAGAACGAAGGAGAAGAAGAAGAAGAAGAAGGAAGAAGACGGAAGAAGACGGAAGAAGAAGGCGAAGAAGACGAAGAAGATGAACAAGATGAACAAGTCGAAGAAGCAGAAGATGAAGAGGATGATGGAAGACGAAGAAGACGAAGAAGAAGAAGAGAAGAAGAAGAAGAAGAAGAAGAAGAAGAAGAGGAAGAAGAAGAGGAAGAAGAAGAAGAAGTGAAGAGGAAGAAGAAGAAGTACAAGAAGAAAAAGAATATGAAGAAGAGGAAGAAGAATAATAATAAGAAGAAGAAGATGATGTTGATGGTAAAGAAGTAGTAGTAGTAGAAGAAGAAGAAGAAGGAAAAGAAAAAGAAGAAGAAGATGGAGAAGAAGAAGAAGAAGAAGAAAAAGAGGAAGAAGAGGAATAAGAAGAGGAAGAAGGAGAAGAAGAAGTAGTAAAAGAAGAAAAAAAAGAAAAAAAAAATTGGAAGAGGTAGAGGAAGAAGAAGAAGACGAGGAAGAAGAAAAAGTTGAAGAAAAAGAAGAGCCAGAAGAAGATGAAAGAGAAGAATAAGAAGAAGGAGAAGAAGTTAGAGAAGAAGAAGAAAAAGAATCAGTATTAGAAGAAGAAGAAGAAGAAGTGGAAGACGAACTAGAAGAAGAAGAAGAAGAAGATGAAGATCAAGAAGAAGAGAAAGAAGAAGAAGAAGGAGGAGGAGAAGAACAAGAAAAAGATGAAGAAGAAGAAGAAGAAATAGAAGAAGAGGAATAATAAGAAGAAAATGAATGAGAAGAAGAAGAAGAAGAGAAGAAGCAGTAGAAGAAAAAGAAGAAGAAGAAGAAGAACAATTAAAAGAAGTAAAAGAAAAATATGTAGAAGAAGAAGAACAACAATTTAAAGAAGAAGAAGAAGAAGAATAAGCAGAAGAATAAGGAGAAAAAGAAGAACAAAAAGAACAAGAAGAAGAAAGTAGAAGAAGAAGAAGAAGATGTAAAAGAAGAAGAAGAAGAAGAAGAAGAAAAAGAAGAAGAAGAAGGAGAAGAAGAAAAAGAAAAATAAGAAGAAGGAGAAGAAGATGGAGAACAAGAAGAAGATTATGATTTTGAAGAAGAAGAAGAAGAAGAAGAAAAAGAAGAAGAAGAAGAAGAAGAAGAGGAAGAAGAAGAAGAAGAAGAAGAAGAAGAAGAAGGAAAAGAAGAAAATGTAGAAGAAAAAGAAGAAGAAGAAGAAAAACAAGAAGAAGAAGAAGAAGAAGAAGAGGAAGAAGAAGTAGTAGAAGAGGAAGGAGAAGAAGAAGAGGTTGGTGATGATGATGATGAAGAAGAGGATGAAAAAGATGTAGAAGTAGAAGAAAAGGAAGAAGAAGAACATGATGATGATGATGAAGAAGAAGATGATGATTAAGATGAAGAAGAAGAGGACGGAGAAGAAGAAGAAGAAGAAGAAGAGAAAGTTGAAAAAGAAGAAGCATAAGAAAATGAAGAAGAAGAATAAGGAAAAGAAGGAGATGAAAAAGAAAATCTTGTTGATGACGAAGAAGCAAAAGTATAAGAAGAGGAAGAAGAAGATGAAGGAGAAGAAGAAAAAGAAAAAGAAGGAGAAAAAGAATAAAAGAAGAAGAAGTAGTGGTAGAAGAAGAACAACAACAAGAAGAAGTAAAAGTGGAAGAAGAAGAGAAAGAAGAAGAAGAAGAAGATGATGATGATAATGGAGATGAAGAAATAGACGAAGAAAAAGAAGATGAGGAAGATGAAGAAGAAGAAGACGAAGTAGAAGAAGAGGAAGAAGAAGAAAAAGAAGAAGAAGAAAACGAAGAAGAGGAAGAATGAGGAGGAGAAGAAGAAGGAGAAGAAGAAGAAGAAGAAGAAGAGGAAGTAGAAGAAGAAGATGATGATGTGGATGAAGAAGAGATGAAGAAGATTTAGAAAAAGAAGAAGAAAAGGAAGAATAAGAGCATGAAGAAGAAGAAGAAGGTGAAGAAGAAGAAGATGAAAATGAAGAAGAAGAAGAAGAAGAAGAAGAACAAGAAGAAGAACAAGAAGGAGAAGAAAAAGAAAAAGAAGAAGAAGAAGAAGAAGAAGCTAATGTAGTAGTAGTAGTAGTACATGAAGAAGAAGAAGAAGAAGAAGAGGAAGAAAAAAAAGATGAGGAGAAAGAACATGCAAAAGAAGCAAAAACAAGAGAAGAAGAAGAAGATTAAGGAGGAGGAGGAGGAAGAGGAGAAGAAGAAGAAGATCACGAAGAAGAAGAAGAAGGAGAAGAAGGAGAACAAGAAAAAGAAGAAGAATATCAACATGAAGAAGAAGAAGAAGCAGAAAAAAAAGAAGTAGAAGTAGAAGAAGAAGAAGATGAAGAAGGAAAAGAAGAAAATGTAGAAGAAACAAAAAGAAGAAGAAGAAAAACAAGAAGAAGAACAAGAAGAAGAAGAGGAAGAAGAAGTAGTAGAAGAGGAAGGAGAAGAAGAAGAGGTTGGTAATGATGATGATGAAGAAGAGGATGAAAAAGATGTAGAAGTAGAAGAAAAGGAAGAAGAAGAACATGATGATGATGATGAAGAAGAAGATGATGATTAAGATGAAGAAGAAAAGGACGGAGAAGAAGAAGAAGAAGAAGAAGAGAAAGTTGAAAAGAAGAAGCATAAGAAAATGAAGAAGAAGAATAAGGAAAAGAAGGAGATGAAAAAGAAAAACTTGTTGATGATGAAGAAGCAAAAGTATAAGAAGAGGATGAAGAAGAGGAAGAAGAAGATGAAGGAGAAGAAGAAAAAGAAAAAGAAGGAGAAAAAGAATAAAAGAAGAAGAAGAAGTAGTGGTAGAAGAAGAACAACCACAAGAAGAAGTAGAAGTGGAAGAAGAAGAGAAAGAAGAAGAAGAGATGATGATGATGATAATGGAGATGAAGAAATAGACGAAGAAAAAGAAGATGAGGAAGATGAAGAAGAAGAAGACGAAGTAGAAGAAGAGGAAGAAGAAGAAAAAGAAGAAGAAGAAAACGAAGAAGAGGAAGAATGAGGAGGAGAAGAAGAAGGAGAAGAAGAAGAAGAAGAAGAAGAGGAAGTAGAAGAAGAAGATGATGATGTGGATGAAGAAGAGGATGAAGAAGATTTAGAAAAAGAAGAAGAAAAGGAAGAATAAGAGCATGAAGAAGAAGAAGAAGGTGAAGAAGAAGAAGATGAAAATGAAGAAGAAGAAGAAGAAGAAGAAGAACAAGAAGAAGAACAAGAAGGAGAAGAAAAAGAAAAAGAAGAAGAAGAAGAAGAAGAAGCTAATGCAGTAGTAGTAGTAGTACATGAAGAAGAAGAAGAAGAAGAAGAGGAAGAAAAAGAAGATGAGGAGAAAGAAGATGCAAAAGAAGCAGAAACAAGAGAAGAAGAAGAAGATTAAGGAGGAGGAGGAGGAAGAGGAGAAGAAGAAGAAGATCACGAAGAAGAAGAAGAAGGGGAAGAAGGAGAACAAGAAAAAGAAGAAGAATATCAACATGAAGAAGAAGAAGAAGCAGAAAAAAAAGAAGTAGAAGAAGAAGAAGAAGAAGATGAAGAAGGAAAAGAAGAAAATGTAGAAGAAAAAAAAGAAGAAGAAGAAAAACAAGAAGAAGAAGAAGAAGAAGAGGAAGAAGAAGTAGTAGAAGAGGAAGGAGAAGAAGAAGAGGTTGGTGATGATGATGATGAAGAAGAGGATGAAAAAGATGTAGAAGTAGAAGAAAAGGAAGAAGAAGAACATGATGATGATGATGAAGAAGAAGATGATGATTAAGATGAAGAAGAAGAGGACGGAGAAGAAGAAGAAGAAGAAGAAGAGAAAGTTGAAAAAGAAGAAGCATAAGAAAATGAAGAAGAAGAATAAGGAAAAGAAGGAGATGAAAAAGAAAAACTTGTTGATGATGAAGAAGCAAAAGTATAAGAAGAGGATGAAGAAGAGGAAGAAGAAGATGAAGGAGAAGAAGAAAAAGAAAAAGAAGGAGAAAAAGAATAAAAGAAGAAGAAGAAGTAGTGGTAGAAGAAGAACAACAACAAGAAGAAGTAGAAGTGGAAGAAGAAGAGAAAGAAGAAGAAGAAGAAGATGATGATGATAATGGAGATGAAGAAATAGACGAAGAAAAAGAAGATGAGGAAGATGAAGAAGAAAAAGACGAAGTAGAAGAAGAGGAAGAAGAAGAAAAAGAAGAAGAAGAAAACGAAGAAGAGGAAGAATGAGGAGGAGAAGAAGAAGGAGAAGAAGAAGAAGAAGAAGAAGAGGAAGTAGAAGAAGAAGATGATGATGTGGATTAAGAAGAGGATGAAGAAGATTTAGAAAAAGAAGAAGAAAAGGAAGAATAAGAGTTTGAAGAAGAAGAAGAAGGTGAAGAAGAAGAAGATGAAAATGAAGAAGAAGAAGAAGAAGAAGAAGAACAAGAAGAAGAACAAGAAGGAGAAGAAAAAGAAAAAGAAGAAGAAGAAGAAGAAGAAGCTAATGTAGTAGTAGTAGTAGTACATGAAGAAGAAGAAGAAGAAGAAAAAGAGGAAGAAAAAGAAGATGAGGAGAAAGAAGATGCAAAAGAAGCAGAAACAAGAGAAGAAGAAGAAGATTAAGGAGGAGGAGGAGGAAGAGGAGAAGAAGAAGAAGATCACGAAGAAGAAGAAGAAGGAGAAGAAGGAGAACAAGAAAAAGAAGAAGAATATCAACATGAAGAAGAAGAAGAAGCAGAAAAAAAAGAAGTAGAAGAAGAAGAAGAAGAAGATGAAGAAGAAGAAGAAGAAGAAGTAGTAGAAGTACAAGAAGAAGAAGAAGAAAATGAAGATGTTGATGAAGAAGAAGATGAAGAAGAGGAGGAGGAGGAAGAAGAAGATGATGAGGAAGAGGAAAAAGTAGATGAAGAAGCACAAGAAGCAGAAGAAGAAGAAGATCAAGAAGTACAATAATAAGAACAAGAGGATTAAGAAGAAGAAGAACAAGAAAAAGAAGAAGTAGAAGTAGTAGTTGAAGAAGAAGAAGAAGATGAAAATAGAAGAAGAAGAAGAAGAAGAAGAAGAAGAAGAAGAAGAAGAAGTAGAAGAAGAAGAAGGCGAAGAAGATGAATAGGAAGATGAAGAAGAAGAAGAAGAAGAAGAAGAAGATGATAATGATGATGATGAAGAAGAAGAATAGTAAGAAGAAGAAGAAGAAGATGATGAAGAAGGAGAAGAAGAAGAAAACGAAGAAGAGGAAGAAGGAGAAGAAGAGGAAGAAGAAGAATAAGAAGTAAAAGAAGAATAAGAAGAGGTGGAGAACAAAAAGCAGAAGAAGAAGAAGAAGGCAAAGAAGAAGAAGAAGTAGAAGAAGAAGATGGAGAAGAAGAAGAAGAAAAAGAAGGAGAAGGAGAAAACGAAGGAGAAGAAGAAGAAGAATATGATTATGAAGAAGAAGAAGAGGAAGAGGAAGATCATAAAGAAGAAGAAGAAGCAGAAGAAGAAGAAAAAGAAAAGAAGAAGAAGAAGAAGATGAAGAAGAAGAAGAAAATGATGATGACGAAGAGGAAGAAGAAGAAATAGAAGAAGAATAAGAAGAAGAAGAAGAACATGAAGAAGAAGAAGTGGAAGAAGAAGAAGAAGAAGAAGAAGTAGAAGAAGAGGAAGAAGAAAAAGAAAAAGAAGAAGAATAAAAAGATAAAGAAGGAGAAGTACAAGAAGAAGAACAAGATGAAGATGAAGAAGAAGAAATAGAAGAGGAAGAAGAAAAGAAGGAGAAGAGGAAGAAGAAGAAGTAGAAGAAGAAGTGGAAGAAGATTTAGAAGAAGAAAAGGAAGAAGAAATTAAGAAGAAAAAGAAGTAGAAGAAGGAGAAGAAGAAGAAGAAGAAGAAGAAGAAGACGAGGAACACGAAGAAGAGCAAGAAGAAGGAGAGGTAGAGGAGAAAGAAAAAAATAAGAAGAAGAAAAAGATGAAGATGAAGAAGAAGAAGAAGAAGAAAAAGAAGAATAACAAGATGAGGAGGAAGAAGAACTACAACAACAAGAGGAAGAGGAAGAAGAAGAAGTAGAATTAGAAGAAGAAGGAAAAGAAGAAGAAGTTGAAGAAGAAGAAGAAGATGAAGAAAAGTAGAAGAAGTGGAAGAAAAAGAAGAAGAAGAAGAAGTAGAAGAAGAAGATGATGATGAGAAAG
>JAIUJO010003839.1:32500-33977 GCA_023846275.1 Vanilla planifolia | reverse complement strand
CAAGGGACTACTAAATTAGTGTATAGCTTATCCATCGAATTTCCTCTAACCTTTCTTTTCCAAGCTACATATGCAATATTAGTTATTTTTGGAAATGTTAACTAGATTTTTTCAAATTGTGTTCTTTATTATTCTTATCCAATGGCCATTCCTAAACTTTGTAAGAAATGGGTAGTGGACTAAGCCAATGCAAGGAAGATGAGTGATAGTAATATTTAGGAAGGCTTCCAAACCAACAATATTCTTCAAAGGTCTATCAAATCATTCATATGCATGAGCACTCCCTTCTTATTATTACACCAAGTAAACCAATTCCTAACAAATCCAAGTCATGAATTAGATATAATAACTCATACTGAGCTTTCTCTTATTAAATTTTTCCCACATTTTTGCACTTGCTATGCAAGGCATTGATGTCCCATAGAACAAGAAATAGTCCTTGAAGTCTTGCAAAATCTCTAATTTTGTCCCAAGCTAAGTTTTCATTTAATATATTATTTCCACGCATGCACTGCACAACATCACTAAATCTCATTGTTAAGTCATCTCACCTCAATAGCAACTACATGTTAATAGTAATCCATAATGTCAAGCTTATCCCAATCCTAACATAATATTATAATTCCTCAACAAACTAGTTGAAGATTGCACAAAGTATTTCTAGTTTGTGTCCAACCTGACATCGATTAAAGGTCTCCAGATGAGTTCCTAAAAAAGCAACTACAAATGCTCTTTTCTCCCTCTCTAAACATTGGAAGTAGTCATGGTATTTTTTACTTTAATCTCTCTTTTGTTCTATTCCATGAAAGATCTCAAGATTTATTAACAAAAACACATTGCCTCTAACATAATGTATCCTTTTCTACACATCCTATCAATGTTAAATTTGCATTTTTATGAGTACAACAACTCAATTAATTATTGAAAAAAAATTGCTGATGCAATTCAAAAACAACTTGTCTTCCCAAACAATATTCTAAAAGTTCACATTCAATAAAAGATTAACCAAACTGAAGATGTGAACTTATGTAAAACAATAAAAGCCTATAGCCCATATTACTAGTAAAATGTTCAATTAGCGGATGAAAACCCATTTGTTGCAGCAACCACCCACAACCATAGCCCAAAACACCACTTGCAAACCTTCTTTACATTTAATTAATCTCTATAATGCATGTTGGAGTGACCAATCCTACCTTTTTCTTTAATGAAACTATAGCTTTTGAATTGGTTATGTTCAACTACAATTCTATATATCATAATTGACGTGATCCTCGTATCTTATTAACAAGAATTCAAAATCCAACATAAAAACGTAAGTTGAATTCCATTGACCCATCATTTTGTAGTAACTAAAAGAAAAATTTTCTCACATTGCATAGTAGTTAGTCCAAATGTAAGTAGTTGTTTAGATATATAGCCACTAGGTTACCCTTTGAAAACTTTTTCTACATATAGAAAAAAATTATGTTAATCA
>JAIUJO010003839.1:20000-25000 GCA_023846275.1 Vanilla planifolia | reverse complement strand
AGTACGGGAGCCTCGACGAATCAGCACGCCGAAGTCTTGTTGGAATCACACCAATGACTCAACAAGTGAAAGCAAAGCACTAAAATACTTAAACAAGCTCAAATGTCAACTAACCCTACATAGGGGTAGGCCTCCCTATTTATAGAGAGCCTAAGGGTACATCGGTAAAACAACTTTTAGAGTTTTAAAGGAATAAAATATGTGAAACTTGGAAATAAATAGGAAAATAACAAATATAAAGGCTGCATATCAATTTCTGTCTTTTAAAACATTTAAAAAAAGGCAGAAAATAGTCAAAAGCTGATCCAGAAGCTGTTGCTAAACAGCTTTTAAGGCAAATACGGAGGGCTAGCAGCGGTCGCGGCGGCGAATCAGGCGGGGACGCTGGCGCGGTCGAGTCGTGTTGTCGCGGGTCGGTTACGGGTCGGCGTGGGTCGGAGACGGGTCGGCGTGGGTTGGAGACGGGTCGGCGCGGTTCATCCAGCGGGTCGTGCGACCCGAGCCATGACACAGGCCTGAACCGGGTCGCGCCGACCCGCAACCCGCGGGCACGTCTCGCGCGAACCCACGGGCGGGTCCGTCGGCTCAACGGCCGACGGCGGCGAAGCGGTGGCGGACGGTCGCAGTCGGCGGCGGAAGGCGTCCGGCGGCGGCGAAAACCGGAAAAAGAGGCCTTTTGGCCAAATTTGGGTCCCCGAATCAAAAAATAATGTTCTTGAGTGTTAATTCGAGCCTGAAATGCAACTTTGGGCTCCAAATTGATCCTGTTCATGAAGAGTAACTCCCTTGGTCGTCGGGTAGTGCAGGAGCGCATCTGAATAGATGAAGTACGTCGAAAATCATGCATGGCGCTGGTGTCCCCACCAATTCCCCCATAGCGAGAAAGACTCAACTCCGATGACTCAACTCCAAGTTGTTCCTCATACATCCTCAATGCATCTGGATTCAATCGCTGTAACTCTTCTCTTGTGATCCAAGTATCCTCGGTATCCGACCGGCCTTGCCATCGAACAAGATATCTTTGATAACTTCGATTTCTGGTTAATGTAGTTTGATCGTCTAGTACCTTTTCAATCTGCTCACTCCTCTTACCTTGACAAGTTGGTGGACACTCAGGTAAAGGTTCACTCTCAAGGGGTGTTGATGTAGGCTCAAGTGGCTCACTGGGAATCTCGATCGGCTTTTTGTAGGCCACCAGGTCTGAGACGTTGAAGGTATTGCTGATGCCGTAATCGTCTGGTAACTCCACTGTGTATGCATTTGGTCCAATCTTTTTTAAGATTCGGAATGGACCAGCGCCTCCTGCATGTAACTTCCTTAAGGTTCCTGGTGGAAACCTTTCAGGTCTGATTCGAATCATCACATAATCACCTTCCAAGAACTCCTTAAATCTGCGATGTGCATCCGCAAGTTTTTTATATTGCTCATTACTTAAATTAATTTTATCTTTAATATGTTTATGAATTTCTCTGATGTGTTGTGCAAACTCTTGTGCGGACTCCGATGTGCGTGCTTGAATAGGTAATGGGATAAGGTCAATTGGGCTATGAGGTTTGTACCCATTATAAGCTTCAAAGGGACTCATTCCTATAGACCTATTAACTAAACTATTATATGCATATTCTGCACGTGATAAAAGTAAATCCCAATTTTTTGCATTGTCTCCTACTAAGCATCGTAATAGATTTCCTAGGCTTCGATTTACAACTTCGGTTTGACCATCCGTTTGAGGGTGGTAGGCAGATGAGAATTTTAGTTTCGTCCCCATTAGATGTCAAAGAGTTTTCCAAAAATAAGAAGTAAAACGAACATCTCTATCGGTAACTATGGTTTTGGGTAATCCATTCAATTTTACAATTTCATCAAAGAATAAGCGAGCAATATGTGAGGCATCTGAAGTTTTAAAACATGGGATAAATCTGGCCATTTTTGTAAATCGGTCTACTTACTACGAAAATAGAGTCATGTTTTTGAACAGTTTTAGGCAAACCAAGGACAAAGTCCATACTAAGATCTTTCCATGGTCGTGATGGTATGGGTAAAGGAGTATAAAGACCAGTGTTTTGGGAACGTTGTTTAGCAACGGCACAAGTTCTACACCCAGCAATTATGCGAGCTACATGTCGTTTTAATCCAGGCCAATAAAATCTATCTTCAATGGCTGTAATTGTCTTGTCTCTTCCAAAATGTCCTGCTAATCCTCCAGCATGTATTTCCCAAATTAAGAAGTCACTAAGGGAAGTTTGGGGAATACATAATTGTTGACCACGAAAAAGATAACCATCTTTAATAGTATAATCATAAATAGCCTTGGTTGGATTATTAATTAAGTCCTTATAAATAGGTCCAAAGTTGGCACATTCTTGGTACAGATCAGGTAGAGTTTCAAAGCCAGTAATTGATACAGATAATGTGGTAAGTAAATTTACTCGTCTACTGAGGGCATCGGCAACTTTGTTTTCTATACCAGGCTTATGTTTTAGGACAAATGTGTAGCTTTGAAGAAATTCTATCCATTTGGCATGTTGTGGTTTTAATTTCTTTTGTGAGTTCAAAAACCTTAAGGCCTCATGATCAGAATATAATACAAACTCTTGAGGTAGGAGATAATGTCTCCAATGTCTGAGGGCTTGTACTACTGCATAAAATTCTTTATCATAGACGGAATATTTTCTACGAGATTCATTTAGTTTTTCACTAAAATAGGCAATAGGTCATCCTTCTTGACTAAGGACTCCTCCGACTCCTACATTGAAGCGTCACAAGAAACTTCAAAAACAATAGAAAAATCAGGAAGTCGGAGTATAGGAGCATTGGTCATACTTTCCTTAATTTTAGCAAAGGCTTTATCAGCTGCTGAAGTCCATTCAAAGTTTCCTTTTTTAATGCAATCTGTTGGAGCTGTGATGGAACTAAAACCTTTAATAAACCTTCTATAAAAAGTGGCCAAACCATGGAAACTCCTAACATCATGAACAGATTGAGGTGTTGGCCAATCGATTATTGCTTTGACCTTATCAGGGTCAGCAGACAGTCCATTTTTTGAGACTATAAATCCTAGAAAATTTACACAATCAGTAACAAAAGCACATTTCTTGAGATTGGCATAGAGATTACTTTCCTTGAGTGTTAAACAAATTATTTTCAAATGTTCTAAGTGTTGTTCTGGGGTATGACTAAAAATTAGAATGTCGTCAAAGTAAACTACGATGAATTTTCCTAAGTAAGGTCGAAGTATTTGGGTCATGAGTCTCATAAAAGTACTCGGGGTATTAGAAAGACCAAAGGGCATGACTAACCATTCATATAATCCATCTCTAGTTTTAAAAGCGGTTTTCCATTCATCTCCAGGGCGAATTCTTACTTGATGATATCCACTTTTTAAATCAATTTTAGAGAAAACCGTGGCTCCACTCATTTGGTCAAGAAGATCATCTAATCGTGGAATAGGAAACCTATATTTCACAGTTATTTTATTAATAGCCCTACTATCGATACACATTCTCCATATTCCATTTTTCTTTGGGGCTAAGAGGGCAGGAACGGCACAAGGGCTAAGACTCTCTCGTATGAGCCCTTTGTCTAATAGTTCTTGAACTTGTCGGGCTAACTCTTGGTGTTCTGTGGGACTCGTTCTATAATGGGGTAGGTTCGGCAAGCTAGCTCCAGGCACCAAATCTATAGCATGTTGGATGTCACGAAGTGGGGGTAAACCATGGGGTTCTTCCTTAAAAACTTCTAGAAAACTAGACATAATAGGTTCTATTATTGGTGGAATGACTATGTTTGGTTCCTCATTTGAAACTTCTCTTATTGCTATGGCCCAAATAATTGAACCATCAGTAAATTCTCGTTCAACCTCTCCTTGAGATATAAACTGAATTTTTTTCTCTTGGTTAGTAGTGGGTTTCGTTTTTAGGGGTTTAACTTGGTCTTTTCGTGGGGAAGGATGTAATTTAACTCTATGACCTTGATGTGTGAATATACAAGTATTAGATTTTTCCGGTAATAAGGACATCATGGTCGTATAGCCAGGGTCGTCCTAAGATAATACTTCCAACTTGCATGGAGACAACATCACATAGAATTTCTTCTGAATATTGGCCAAATTTAAGGCGAACCATACATTGTTTCTTAACAGGAATAGAGGTATCGTTGATCCACGAAACTGTATAAGGGTTTGGGTGTTGGGTGGTGGTTAATCCAATGCGTGCCACACTATCCGTAGAAATCGCATTAATGCTACTACCACTATCGATTACCACCTTGCACACCTTTTCCCCAATTTTAACAAATGTATGAAAAATTGTGGTTCGTCTCCAATCTTCACTCAGCTTGGGTTGGGTGAAAGTGCACCTAACGACTGTGATTGGTTCATTTTCCTCAATAGTATATTCTCCGTCTTCTTCATAGTATTCATTGGCTAGGGTTGAATCAGGTACATAATCTTCATCACCTACTTTCTCTCCAAGGTTTGGTTCATCCTCTTCTTCTCCAATATAATTAATTTGTCGTGTAGGACATTGGGCTGCCATATGACATCGCCCTTTGCATTTGAAACAAGTTATTTCAGACGATCGATTTGTGGGTTGGTCTGTTTTTGTGATAGGTTTTGGAGTAGCATTTGGAGAGGGGATTGTTGGTGGATGACTAATGGAAGGTCCATGGTTACTTGACCTAAAATTTGACTTGGGTATTGGCTCAACTTTCTTAGTGGAAAATAGTTTCTGAAGCCTCTCAAATTCACTTGCGATCCTATAGGCCTCCTCTAAAGTGTGGATGTTTCTCATAAAGAGTTCCCTTTGTATATCTTCCCTAAGTCCTGCTCTAAATCGAGAAAGAGTAACTAAAGGATCTTCATTGACACCACAACGTAAGTGATACTCATCAAAACGAGTAATATACTCATTCACTGACTTTCCTCCTTGGTTTAAACGTTACCATTGATCAAGTAGTTGGTGCTTGTAGGAGAGTGGTATGTATTTGTCCCTAAGGATTCC
>JAIUJO010003663.1:32500-34005 GCA_023846275.1 Vanilla planifolia | reverse complement strand
TTCATGTCCTCCTTCTTTTTCTTTTTTTCTTCTTCTTCCAATTCTTCTTCTTCTCTTCTTCTTCTTCAACATCATCATCATCATCATCATCATCTTCTACTTCTTCTTCTTCTTCCTCTTTGCCTTCATGTTCCTTTTCGTCTTCTACTTCTTCGTCCTTTTCTTCTTCATCGTCTTCTTCTGCTTCTTCTTCTTCTTTTTCTTCTTCCTCTTCTTCTTCTTCTTCATCATCTTCTTCTTCATATTCTACTTCTTCTTCTTCTTCTTCATCTTTTTCTTCATTATCACCATCATCATCTTCTGCTTCTTCCTCATGTTCTTCCTCTTCTTCTTATTTTTTCTTCTTCTTCTACTCTGTCTTCTTCTTTTGCTTTTTCTTATTCTTCTTCTTCTTCCTTTTATTCTTCTTCTTCTTCTTTGTCTTCTTCTTCTTCTTCTTCTTCATGTGCTTCTTCTTTTTCTCTCTCTTCTTCTTCTTCTCCTTCTTCTTCTTCATCTTCCAACTCTTCTTCTTCTTCTTCTTCCAACTCTTCTTCTTCTTCTTCTTCTTCTTCTAATTCTTCTTCTACTTCTTCATCTTTTTTTCTTTTTCTTTTTTTTCTTCTTCTTCTTCTTCCACTTCTTCTTTTCATCTTCGTCTTCTTCTCCGTATTCTTCTTCTTCTTTTTCTTCTTCTTCTTCTACTATTTCTTCTTCTACTTCTTCTTGTTGTTCTTTCTCTTCTTCCTCTTCTTCTTCTTCTTCCTCTTTTACTTCTTCTTCATCTTCTTCTTCTTCTTCTGCTTCTTCTCCTTCTTCTTTTTCTTCTTCTTCTTCTTCATCTTCTCCTTCTTCTTCTTCTTCTTCTTCTCCTTCTTCTTCTTTTTCCACTTCTTCCTCCCCCATTGCTTCTTCTTCTTCTTCTTGTTTTTCTTCTTCTTCTTCTTCTTCTTCTTCCAATTCTTCAAATTCTTCCTCTTATTCAAATTTTTCTTATTCTACTACTACTACTACTAATTCTTCTTCTTCTTATTCTTCTTGTCCTTGTTCTTCTTTTTCTTCCTCAATTTCTTTTTCTCCTTCTTCTTCCTCCTTTTCTTCTTCATCTCCTCCTTTTTCTTTTTCTTCTTTTTCTTCCAATTCTTCTTCTTCATCTTCTTCTTCTTCAACATCATAATCATCATCATCACCATCTTCTACTTCTTCTTCTTCTTCTTCTTCTTTGCTTTCGTCTTCTACTTCTTCCTCTTTTTCTTCTTCATTTTCTTCTTCTTCTTCTTCATCTTCTTCTTCCTCCTTTTCTTCTTCTTCTTCTTCATCAACTTCTTCATATTCTACTTCTTCTTCTTCTTCTTCATCTTTTTCTTCTTTATCACCATCATCATCTTCTTCTTCTTCCTCATTTTCTTCCTCTTCTTCTTAATTTTCTTCTTCTTCTACTTCGTTTTCTTCCTCTTCTTCTTAATTTTCTTCTTCTTCTACTTCATCTTCTTCTTCTACTTTTTCTTATTCTTCTTCTTCTTCTT
>JAIUJO010003663.1:20000-22500 GCA_023846275.1 Vanilla planifolia | reverse complement strand
TTCCTTTTCTTCTTCTTCTTCTTATTCTCTTTCTTCTTCTCCATGTTCTACTCCTTTTTCTTCTTCTCCATCTTCTTACACATATTCTTCTTATTCTCCTTCTTCTTCTTTTCTTCTTCTTCTACTTCATCCTCTTCCTCTTTTTAATATTATTGTTATTATTATTATTATTATTATTATTATTGTTTTTATTATTATTATTATCATTATTATTATTATTATTATTGTTATTGTTATTACTATTATTGTTATTCTACTCCTTTTAATTCTTCTAATTCACTTTCTTCTCCTTCTTCTTCTTCTTCGTCTACTTCTTCTTCTTCTTCTACTTCTTCTTCTTCATCTAATTCTTCTTCCTCTTCTTCTCTCTCTTCTTCTTCTTCTTCTTCTTCTTCTTTTATTTCTTTTTCTTCTTCTTCCTCCTCTTCTTCTTCTTCCTTTTCTTCTTCTTTTTGAGATTCTTCTTCTTCTTCTTCTTCTTCTTCTTCTTCTTCCAATTCTTCTTCTTCTTCTTCTTCTTCTTGTAAACCTTCACCTTCTTGACCATCTTCTTCTTCTTCTTCTTCATCTACTAATTCTTCTACTTCTTCTTCTTCTTATTCTTCTTCTTCTTCTTCTTCCTCCAATTCTTCTTCATCTTCTTCTTCTTCTCCTTCTACTTCATTTCTTCTTCTTCTCCTCCTCCTTCTTCTCCTTCTTCTTCTTCTTCTTTATTTTCTTCTTCTTCTTCTTCTTTTTTCTTCTTTTTCTTCTTCTCTTTTTTTCATCTTCCTATTCTTCTTTTTTTTCTTCTTCTACTTCTTATTCTTCTTTTTTGTGTACTTCTTCAACTTCTTTTTCTTCTACTTCTTCAACTTCTTTTTCTGCTTTCTCTTTTTGTCCTTCTTCTTTCGCTTTTTCTTCTTCTTCTTCTTCTTCTTCCAACTCTTCTTCTTCATCTTCTTCTTCTTAATGACCTTCTTCTTCTAATTCTTCTTCTTCTCCTCCTCCTTCTTGTGCTTCTTTTAATTATTCTTCTTCTTCTTCTTCTTCTTCTTCTTCTTCTTCTCCTCCTTCTTCTTCTTCATTTTCATCTTCTCCTTCTTCTTTTTCTTCTAGTTGTTCTTCTTCATCTTCCTCTTCTCCTTCTTCCTCTACTTCTTCTTCTTCTTCTTCTTCTTCTTCTTCTTCTAATTCTTCATCTTCTTCTACTTCTTCTTCTTCCAATTCATCTTTTTATTCTTCTTCTTCTTCTTCTTCTATTTCTTTTCTTTCTATTTCTTTTTCCTCTTCTTCTTCTTCTTCTTATTCTACTTCTTTTTCTTCTTCTTCCTCTTCTTCTTCTTCTTCTTCATCTTCTTCTTTTTCTTCTTCTTCTTCTTCTTCTTCCTCTTCTTATTTTTCTTCTTCTTCATCATCTTCTTCTTCTTCTTCTTCTTCTACTTCTACTTCTACTTCTTCTTCTTCATCTTCTTCTTCTTCTTCCAATTCTTCTTCTTCTTCTTGTTTTTCACCTTCGCCTACTTTGTCTTATTCTTCTTCTTCTACATCTTCTTCTTTTGCTTCTTCTTCTGCTTCTTTATCCTCTTCTTCTTCTTCTTCTTCTTCCAATTCTTCTTCTTCCAACTCTTCTTCTTCCCCTTCTTCTTCTTCTTCTTCTAATTCTTCTTCAACATTTTCTTCTTCTTCCTCCAGTTAGACTTTTCCTTCTTCTACTACTTCTTCTTTGTCATCGTGTTCAAGTTCATCTTCTTCTTCTTCTTCTTCTCCTTTTTCTTCTTCTTCCTCCTCTTCCTCTCCTTCTTTTTCTTTTTCCTCTTCTTCTTCTTCTTCTTCTTCTTTTTCTTCTTCTTCTTCTTCCTCCTATACCTCTTCTACTTCTTCTTCTTCTTCGTCTTCTTCTTCTTCTTCATATGCTTCTTTTTCTTCTTCTTCTTCTATTTCTACTTCTACTTCTTCTTCTTCTTCTTCTTCTTTTTATTCTTCCTCTCTACTTTTTCTCCTTGTTCTTCTTCTTTTGCTGCTTCTTTTCTTCTTCTTCTTCTTCTTCTTCTTCTTCTTCTTCTTTGTCTTCTTCTACTTCACCTTCTTCTTCTTGTTTTTCTTCTTTTTATTTTTCTACTTCTTCTTCATCTCCATCTTCTTCTTCTTCTTCTTCTTCTTATTCTCTTGTTCTTCTTCTACTTCTCCTTCTACTTCTTCTTTTTCTTCTTCTTCATCTACTACTTCTTCTTCTTCTTCTTCTTCTTCTTTTTATTCTTATTGTTCTTCTTCTTCTTCTTCTTCTAGATATTGTAATTCTTCTTCATAGTCTTATGGTTGTTCTTCTTCGTTCAATTTTTTTTCTTATTTTTCTTCTTCTACTTCTTGTTTTAGCAATTGTCCTTCTTCTTCTTCTTCTTCTTCTTCTTCTTTTTCTTCTTCTTGTTCCTCCTCTTCTTCTACTTCGACTTCTTCTTCCTCTTCTTCTTCATCTTCTTCTTCTTCTTCTTGTTCCTCTTCTTCTTCTTCTTCTTCTTCT
>JAIUJO010003663.1:10000-15000 GCA_023846275.1 Vanilla planifolia | reverse complement strand
CTAATTCTTCTTGCTTGTTCTTCCAATTCTTCATCTTCTTCTTCTTCCAATTCTTCTTCTTCTTCTTCTTGTTCTCTTTCTTCTTCTCCTTCTTCTCCTCCCTCTTCTTCTTCTTCTTCTTCTTCTTCTTCTCCTCCTTTTGCTTCTTGTTCTTCTTCTTCTTTTTCTTCTTCTTTTTCTCCTTCTTCTTCTTCTTTTTCTTCTTTTACAACTATTACTTCTTCTTCCTCTACTACTTCTTCTCCTTCTTCTTCTTCTTGTTCTTCTTCCAATTCTTCTTCTTTTTCTTCTACTTCTTCCAACTCTCCTGCTTCATCTTCTTCTACTTCATCTTCTACCAATTCTTTTATTTATTCTTCTCCTTCTTCTACCAATTCCTTTTCTTCTTCTACTTTTTGTTAATGATCTTCTTCGTGTTCTTCTTATTCTTCTTCTTCTTCTTCTTCTTCTTCTTCTCATTCTTCCAATTTGTCTTTTTCTTCTTTTTCTTCCAATTCTTCATCTTCTTCTTCTTCTTTGCCCTCTTCCCATTCTTCGTCTTCTTCATCTTCTACTTCTACCAATTCTTCTTCATCTTCTACTTCTACCAATTCTTCTCCTTCTACTACTTCTTCTTCTTAGTCCCCTTTTGGTTCATGATCATCACAATCTTTTTCTTATTCTTCATCTTCTTCTTCTTCATATTCTTCTTCTTCTTGTCCTTCTTCTTCTTCCTCTTCTTCTTCTTCTTCTTCTTCCCCATCTTCTTCTTCTTCATCTACTTCTTCCAATTCTTCTTCTTTATCTTCTTCCAATAATTTTTCTTCTTCTTCTTCTTCTTCCTCCTCTTCCTCTTCTTTTATTTATTCTTCTTCAACTTTTTCTTCTTTTTCTTCTTCTTCTTCTTCTCGTTCTCATTCTTCCTCTTCTTTTTCTTCTCCTTCTTCTTCTTCTTTTTCTTCTCCTTCTTCTTCTACTTCTTCTTCTTCTTCTTCATCTTCTACTTCTTCTTCTTCTTCTTGTTGTTCTTCTTCTTCTTCTGCTCCTAGATCTACTTGTACTACTACTTCAAATTCTTCTTGTTCTTCTCTTTCTTTTTCTTCTTCTTCTTCTTCTACATCTTCTTCTTGTTCTTGTTCTTCTTCTTCTTCTTCCTCTCCTTCTTCTTCATCTTCTTCTTCCTCTTCTTCTTTTTCGTCTTCTTCTTCCTCTTCCTCTTTTTCTTCTTCTTCTTCTTCTTCGAATTCTTCTGCTTCTTCTTATTCTTCTCCTCCTCGTCCTCGTCCTCCTTCTTCTTCTACTTCTTCATCTTTTTCTTCTTTCTTAATCTTCTTCTTTTTCGTCTTCTACTTTTCTTCTTCTTCCTCATCTTCATCTTCTTCTTCTTCTTCATCTTCATCTTCTTCTTCCACTTCTTTCTTCTTCTTCTTCTTCTTCTTCTTCGACCTATTCTTCTTCTTCTTCTACTCCTCCTATTCTTCTTCTTCTTCATCATCTTCTACTTCTTCTTCTTCTTATTGTTCTTCTTCTTCTTCTTCTTCCTCCTCTTTTCCCTCTTCTTCTGCTTCTTCTTCTTCTTCTTCTTCTTCTCCTTCTCTTTCTTTCACTTCAACTTCTTTATCTTCTTCTTCTTCTTCTTCTTCTTCTTCTTTTTCTACCTCTTCTTCTTCTTCTTCTTCTCCTCTTCTTCTTCTTTTTCTTCTTCTTCTTCTTTCTTCGTCTTTGTATTCTTCTTTTCTTCTTCTTCTTGTTGTTGTTGTTCTTCTTCTTCTTTTTCTTCTTATTCATGTTCTTCATCTTCTTCCTCCTTTTCTTCTTCTTCTACTTCTTCTTCTTCTTCTTCTTCTTCTTTTCTTCATCTTCTTCTTCTTCTTCTTCTTCTTCTTCTTCTTCTTCTTCTTCTCTTTTTACTTCTTCTTCTTCTTCCTCTTCTTCTTCCAATTCTTTTTCATCTTCTTCTTCTTCTTATTCCAATTCTTTTTCCAATTCTTCTTCTCCTTCATCTTCTTCTTCCTCTTCTTCTTTATCTACTTTTTCTTCTTCTTCTTCTTCTTCTTATTCTTCTTCTTCTTCTTCTTCTTCTTCATCTTCTTCTTCTTCTTCTTCTTCTTCTTCCTCAGCTTCTTCTTCTTCTTGTTCTTATACTTCTTCCAGCTATTCCTCTTCTTCTTTGTCTTCTGCTTCATCTCCTTCTTTTTTTTGTAACTTTTCTTCTTCATCATCATCTTTTCTTCCTCTTTTCCTTCTTCTTCTTCATCTCCTTCTTCTTCTTCCTCTTCTTCTTCTTCTTCTTCTTCTTCTTTTCCTTCTTCTTCTTCTTCTTCTCCTTCGCCTCCTTCTTCTTCTTCCTCCACCTCTTCTTCCTCTTCTACTTCTTCTTCTTCTTCTTTTTCTTCTTCTTCTTTCTCTACTTGTTCTTCTTCTTATTCTTCTTCTTCTTATATTTGTTCTTTTTCTTCTTCTTCCTCTTCTTTTTCTTCTCCTTCTTCTTCTTCTTCTTCTTCTTCTTCTTCTTCTTCTTCTTCCAATTCATCATCATCATCATCATCATCTTCTTCTTCTAATTCTTCTTCTTCTTCTTCATCCATTTCTTTGTCTTCTTCTTCTTCCAATTCTTCTTCTTCTTATTCTTCTTCTTCATTTTCTTCTTCTCCTTCTTCTTTTTCTTCTTCTTCTTCTTCATCTTCTTCTCCTTTCTCTACTTCCTCTTCTTCTTATTCTTTTTCTTCTTCTTCTTCATCTTCTTCTTGTCCTTCTTCTTCTTCTTCTTCTTCTACTTCTTTTTCTTCTTCTACTTCTTCTTCTTCCTCTTCTTCTTCTTCTTCTTTTTCTTCTTCTACTACTATTACTTCTTCTTTTACTACTCCTTTTTCTTCTTTTTGTTGTTCTTATTCAAATTCTTCTTCTTTTTCTTCTTCTTCTTCTTCCAATTCTTCATCTTCTTCTTCTTCTACTTCTGCTTCTAACAATTCTTCTTGTTGTTCTTCTCCATCGTATTCCAAGTCCTCTTCTTCTTCTATTTCTTCTTCCTCTTCTATTTCTTCTTCTTCTTCTTTTTGTTCATGATCATCTTCATGTTCTTCTTATTCTTCTTCTTCTTTTTCTTCTTCTTCTTCTTTTTCTTCTTCTTCTTCTTTTTCTTTTTCTTCCAATTATTCTTCTACTTCTTCTTCTTTGTCCTCTTCCCATTCTTCTTCTTCTTCTTCTTATTCTTCTATCAATTCTTCTTTATGTTCTCCTTCTTATTTCAATTGTTCTTCTTCTACTACTTTTCTTCTTCTTCCTCTTCTTGTTCATGATCATCATCATCTTCTTCTTATTCTTCTCCTTCTTCTTCTTCTTCTTCTTTTTCTTCTTCTTCTTCCTCTTTTCTTCTCCTTTTTCTTCTTCCAATTCATCATCATCATCATCTTCTTCGTCTTCTTCCTCTTCTTCTTCTTCTAATTCTTCTTCTTCTTCTTGTTCTAATTCTTCTTCTTCTTCCTCTTGCTCTTCCAATTCTTCATCTTCTTCTTCTACCACTTCTTCTTCTTCTTCTTCTTCATTTTCTCCTTCTTCTTCTTCTTCTTTTTCTTCTTCTTCTTCTTCTCTTTCCTCTTCTTCTTCTTCTTCTTCTTCTTCTTCTTCTTCTTATACTACTACTACTACTACTATTACTTCTTCTTCCTCTACTACTTCTTCTTCATCTACTACTTCTTCTCCTTCTTATTGTTGTTCTTCTTCCAATTCTTTTTCTTTTTCTTCGACTTCTTCCAATTCTTCTTTTTCTACTTCTTCTTCAACCAATTCTTCTTGTTATTCTTCTCCTTCTTATTCTGATTCCTCTTCTTCTTCTTCTACTTCTTCTTTTTCTTCTTTTTCATGATCATCTTCATGTTCTTATTATTCTTCTTCTTCGTCCTCTTCTTCTTCTTCTTCTTCTTCTTCTTCTTTTTCTTCTCATTCTTCCAACTCTTCTTCTTCTTCTTCTTCTTCTTCCTATTTTTCTTCCATATCTTCTTCTACTTCTTCTTTGTCCTCTTCCCCTTCTTCTTCTTCTACTTCTTCTACCAATTCTGTTTTTCTTTTGCTTCTTCTTTTTCCAGTTCTTCTTCTTCTACTACTTCTTCTTTCTCTTCTTGTTCATGATTTCATCATCTTCTTATTCTTCTTCTTTTTATTCTTCTTCTTCTTCTTCTTCTTCTTTCAATTCTTTTTCTTCTTTATCTTCTTCCAACTCTTCTTCTTCTTTATTTTCTTTTTCTTCTTCTTCCTCTTCTTTTAACTATTCTTCTTCAACTTCTTCTTCTTCTTTTTCTTCTCTTTCTTCTCGTTCTTCCACTTCTTTTTCTTCTTCTTCTTATTCTTGTTCTTCTTCTTCTTCTTCTTCTTCTCCTTCTTCTTCTTCTCTTCCTTCTTTTTCAACTTCATCTTCTACTTCTTCTTCTTCTTCTTCTTCTTCTTCTACTCCTACTTCTACTTCTACTTCGACATCCAATTCTTCTTTTGCTTCTTCTTCTTCTTCTTCTTCTTCCTCTTCTTCTTCTTTGTCTTCTTCTTCCTCTTGTTCTTCTTCATCTTCATCTTCCTCATCCACTTCTTTTTCCTCTTCTTCTTCTTCCAATAATTCTTCTTCTTCTTCTTATTCTTCTCCTCCTCCTCCTCCTCCTCCTTCTTCTTCTTCTATTTCTTCTTCTTTTTCTTCTCTTCTTCTTCTTCATCATCATCATCATCTTTTTCTTCTTCTTCTTCTTGTTCTTCTTCCTCTTTTTCTTCTACTTCTTCTTCCTCTTTTTCTTCTTCTTCTTCTCCTCCTTCTAATTCTTCTTCTTCTTTTTCTTCCTCTTCCTATTCTTCTTCTTCTTCTCCTCCTCCTCCTCCTCCTCCTCCTCCTTCTCCTCCATCTCCTTCCTCTTCTTCTTCTTCTTCATCTTCTCCTTTTACTTGTTCATCTTCTACTTCTTCTTCTTCATCTTCTTCTCCTTCTATTTGTAAATTTTCTTCTTCTTCTTCTTTCTTCTACTTCTTCTTCTTCTTCTTCT
>JAIUJO010003663.1:2500-5000 GCA_023846275.1 Vanilla planifolia | reverse complement strand
TCTTCTTCTTCTTTTGCTTGTTCTTCTTCTTCTTCTTCTTCATCATCAACTTGTTCTTCTTCTTCTTCTTCCTCTTCTTCCTCTTCTACTTCTTCATCTTCTTCTTCTTCTCCATCTTCTTCCTCTTCTTCTTCTTATTCTCCTACTTTTTCTTCTTCTTCTTCCTCTTCTTCTCCATCTTCTTCCTCCTCTTCTTCTTATTCTCCTTCTTTTTCTTCTACTTCTTCTACTTCTTCTTCTTCTTCTTCTTCTTCTTCCCCTTCATTTACTTCTTCTTCTTCTACTACTACTTTTTCTTGTTCTCGTTCTTCTTCTTCTTATTCTTATTCTTCTTTTTCTTTTTATTCTTGTTTCTTTTCTTCTCTTTCTACTACTACTTCTTCTTCTTCTTCTTCTTCCACTTCTTCTTCTTGTTCCTCTTTTCCTCTTCCACCTCTTCTACTTCTTCTTCTTCCTCTTCCTCTTCGTCTTATTTTTCTTCTACTTGTTCTTCTTCTTCCACTTCTTCTTCTTCTTCTTCTACTTCTTCGGTTTCTTCTTTGTTTTCTTCTTCATCTTCTTCTTCTTCTTCTTCTTGTCCTTCTTCTTCAGCATCACCATCATCCTCTTCTATTTCCTCTTCTTCTTACTATTCTTCTTCCTCCTCTTCACATTCATGTTTTTCTTCTTCTTCTTCATCTTCATTTTCATCATCATCATCTTCTTCTTATTCTTCTCCTTTTTCTTGTTCTTCTTGTTCTTCTTCCACTTCTTCTTCTTCTTTTTCTTCTTCTTCTTCTTCCTCCTCCTCTTTGTCTTCTTCATCTTCTTATTTTTCTTTTTCTTCTTCATCATCTTCTTATTATTCTTCCACATCTTCTTCTTTCACTTTTTAAAATCCTTCTTCTTCCTCTATTTCTTCCCCTTCTTCTTCTTCTTCTTCTTCTACTTCTTCTTCTACTTCTTCTTCTTCTTTTCCTTCTTCTCTTTCTTCTTCCTCTTCTTTTTCTTCTTCTGCTTCATCTTCTTCTTCTTATTCTTCTTCTTCTTTTTCATCTTGTTCTTGTTCTTCTTCTTCTTCTTCTTTTTCTTCTCCTTCATTTTCTTTTTCTTTTTCTTCTTTTTCTTCTTCTACTACTTGCCCATCTTCTTCTTCTTATTATTCATCTTCTTCTTCTTCTTCATCTACTTTTTCTTCTTCTTCTTCTTCTTCATCACCTTATTTTTCTTCTTCTTCTTCTTCTTCTTCATCATCTTTATCTTCTTCTTCTTCTTCTTCTTCTTCTTTTACTCCTTCTTCACCTTCTTCTTCTTCTTCTTCATCATCTTCTTCCAATTCTTCTTCTTTTTCTTTTTTTCCAATTCTTCTTCTTCTTCTCCTTCTTCTTCTTCTTTTCCTTCTTCTTCTTCTTCTTCTCCTTCTTCGTCTTCTTCTTCTTCCTGTAATTCTTCTTCTTCTTCTTCTACTTCTTCACTTTCTTCTTCTTTGTCTTCTTTTTCTTCTTCTTCTTCCTTTACTTTATCTTCTTCTTCTTCTTCTTCTTCTTTGCCTTCGTCATCATCTTCTCCATGTTCTTCTTTTTCTTCTTCTTCTTCTTCTTATTCATCTTCTTCTTCTTCTTCTTCTTCTTCTTCTTCTGCTTCTTCTTCTTCTTCATTCTCCACGTCCTCCTCTTTTTCTTCAATTTCTTGTTCTTCTTTTTCCTTTTCTTCTTCTTATTGCTCTTCTTCTTCTTCTTCTTCTTCTTATTCTTCTTCCTCATCCTCCTCCACCTCATATGCTTCTTCTTCTCCTTATTCTTCTTTTTCTCCATCTTCTTGTTTCTATTCTTCTTCTTATTATTCTCCTTCTTCAAGTTCCTTTTCTTCTTCTTCATCTTCTTCTTGCTGTACTTCTCCTTCCTCATCTTCTTTTTCTTCTTTTTCATCATCTACTTCCTTTTCTTCTTTTTCTTCTTATTCTTCTTCTTCTTCTTCTTCTTCTTCTATTCTTCTTCTAATTCTTCTAATTCTTCCTCTTCTTCTTTTTCTTCTTCTAGTTCTTCTTTTTCTTTTTCTTCCGATTCTTCTTCTTCTTTTTCTTCTTCTTGTAATTTTTCTTTTAACAATTCTTATGTTTTTTGTTCTTCTTCTTCGTCCGATTCTTCTTCTTCCTCTTCTTTCCTTTCTTCTTTTTATTTCTCTTCTTCCTCCCCCTCTCTTCTTCTTCAACTTCTTCTTCCTCTTCATCTTCTTCTTCTTGTTTTTCCACTTCTTCTTTTTCTTCTCTTCTTCTTGTTCTTCTTCTTCTTCTGCTTCTCCTTCTTCTTCTTCTTCTTCTCTTTCTCCTTCTTTTCCAACTTCTTCTTCTCCTTCTTCTTCTTCTTCTTCATCATCATCTTCTCCTTCTTCTTCTTCTTCTTCTTATTTTTCTTCCTCTTATTATTATTATTTTTCTTCTTCTTCTACTTCTTCTTCTTCTTCTTCTTCTTCCTCTGCTTTTTCTTCTTCTTCTGATTCTTCCTCTTTGTCTTATTCTTCT
>JAIUJO010002591.1:27500-34014 GCA_023846275.1 Vanilla planifolia | reverse complement strand
GAAAGTAGTAGAAGTGCTCTCTATCTCCCTGGTCCTCGAGGTTATAGTCCACAAACACCTTCACCCAAAGTTAGCATTCAAGAATCTTAAGGAGATAATATGGAACAAGTTCATGCTACTCCTTCATATTCATCCATGTTAAATTATGGTAAACGCTCAGATTGGCGTACATACCATAAAAATAAAAATCGTCACTTAGAAGAAAAGAGAGACTCCTCGACTTGGGGACTCACTTTAAACATAGATGCTATACCATATAAAAGAATTAAAGACTATTATATAGAATGAACTCAAAAAATAAAAGAAACTATATTTATGCTCCCTCCTGTTATGAATGTTTCAGAATATATACAATTCGCTACATCATACTGGGAAAGAAATGCTCTATCTTGGTTGACAAATTTCGAAAGAAATAATAAAGATGAATGTCAAAAAATCTTACAACAAAGAGATAAACAAACTACAATAGAAATGCTGGTTTCACTACTAGTTGCTGATTTTATTGAATCAGAATGGAGTGAAAACCTAAACTATGAAGAAAAACTTCATAAAATGAAATTATGTGACATATGTATGTTAGATGAATTTATTTCTACATACATAGGATATATTTATCATCTAAATGAAACTCCTCAACAAGAGTTTTGGATACAAGGGTTTTTTTCTAAAATACCCTTTCCTTGGAACAATATAATATCTACAAAATACCAAGAGTTGTTGACATCTAGAGGAACTCTTAGACAACACAACACAGGAATGCTTAGAAGAGCATGTGCAGAATCTTTGGAAAAGATCTACGAAAATACTTCTGCTCAAAAGGAAATGAGTAGAAACTTAAAATCCTCTAGAATGGGCTACAACTGTTGCTAAAAATTCTCAGAATATTTAAATTATATTTATGGTTGTCCACCTATTTATGACTGGAGGACATATGCTTTTTAAACCCTATAAAAAGAAACAAAGTCCAAGATATAAAATTTCTAAAAGAAAATGGAAACCCGAATTTAGAAAAGAACAAAGGTTTAGGAAAAAGAAGTTTATCAAAAAATATAATAAAAAGAAAGGTAAAAAATATTGTAAATGTTTTAAATGTAACAAAGAGGGACATTATGCAAATGAATGCCCAGTTAACATCAAAAGAGTTATTATTCCTAATATAGAGGAATACTCCATCAATATTGGAACAATTGATGAATTTTCTGATGATAATTCTGTCTATGAAATTACATCTTATTACGACTCCACAGAGTCTGAATCTGACTCCACAGAGTTTGAATCTGAACAACCTTCAGATAAATAATTAAAAGGTTTTGACAAACTAAAAATCAATATGATTACAATAAACAAAACATTGACACAAATAAAGGTTATTCCTTTATTATCGTCTCTAAAACTTCCCAAAAAGGAAAAAAATATCCTCACCAGGATATACAATCTATATGGGAAAAATGCTTAGACTTAAGCGTTATCGAACTATAGAGATAACATTAGATCTAATTATTTTAATACCATTTGGATACTATGGGATACTATATAATATCCCATATCATGCCAAGGAAAATATCTTCATCACTCATGGGATAATTGAACCCATGACATATCAAACACCAACAATCTTGATTAAAAATACCAGTCTAGAAGATTGAGATTATTTAATCAGACCAAACGATGCTATCGGAACACTAGTTATCCATAAATATGAAGATTTTCCCATCATCACATCTGAAACAGCCATAGATGATTCAGAGAATTCCGAAAAATATCGAGAATTTCGGGTCAATATGAATACACTTACTTCTGAGGAAGTAAATACCACATACCTACATGACAGTGTAGGAGAACAATTTGAAATCACAGATGAAGACTTAGAAAAACTAAAAGAGGCAATACCTCATGGAGAAATGAATGAGCTTTATAAAGTCCCTTCTTTTAAATCTCGCTTTCTCAATAAACACACTTATATTTTTGAGCATATGCAAGGAAATATAGAAATAAAAGGAGATGATGATTTAACATCCATCAGTCTTCTTAACAAAAGAAAAATAAAAAAGCAGAAAAGAAAATACCCAAAAATGAAATACCAACACATAGGTATGATCCAATCAAAAATAATTACTATATTTCGTAGTGGAATAGATACACCAATAATGATCGTTTGTATGGATGAACGAATCGTTAATAAATCACTTAGTAGCATAATTGGAGGAGCCAAATCCAATCTTGCTAATAGATTATTTGGAATAAATATTCACCCTGATTTTTGTATAAGTCTAGAGGACCAAAATGTTGAAAAGTCTTGTACATTATCAATAAGCCTAAAAGGAATACAATTACTACATGGATCAAAAATCCTAGGTATACAATAAGAACACTGCATGGCTTTAAATGATACTTCTACATTTATATCCATCACCCCAAATAATTTTGTAAAATTATTCAATGTTGGGATTAGAAAAACAATCCAACCAAAGGTCGTGGACATTCGACATCTTAAGCTAGATAATGATATCCAACTTTTTGTAAAAACCTTGAAACCAAAAGTTCAAATACCAGTAGAATATTTTATTGCTTCTAGCAATACAATTTCTACCATTACAAAAAATCCTATCAATCGTATCTCTTCTTCGATAAGTCTTCCAAGACATTATGAAGAAGGAGAAACATCTGAACCTCTAGAAGCAAGACCAAGCTTTCATATTCCTGTACAAGATCCAGTCGAAGGTCGTACCTTGCGACTTTTTGAAAATAAAAAATCTATTACTCCTCCTTAAATGGATTTAAAGAAGAAAGCTCAATTACATATATATCTTCCTATTACTATACATCTTCCTAATTATGAGGATGTGACACTTCATGTTTTAGTAGACACTGGTGCTGAAGCTAGTTTATTTCAGCAGATCTTTATTCTTAAACAATTTTGGCTTCCTTTAGAAACAAAAACAACACTAACCAATTTTATGGGAAAACAAGTCCCTGTTACCCATAAAGTAGCAAACCTCAACATCTCTATACCAGATATTTACAACAACCCTCATACTTATGCTTTTAACTTTGCATTATTACCATTAGACTTCAATATTGATTGTTTGCTTAGGCTTGACAATCTTCGCCATTTTACTCCTTTTAATACCTATTTCTTTGACTTCGATGGACACGTTATTCCTCGTATCCATCTTCCTGCCCACATTGCCCTTATTTTTCTGCAGTCCAGGGTGGTGAAAAACCTAAAACCACTCTCATCGATACCAATACCTTCATCGATACCAATCCTCCAATTCATCCAATCTATACATATAACCTTCCAAATGCAAGCCCTTTTGATGAAACCATTCACAAACTCTTAGAACCTTTATATTCCAATAACCCTCTAAAATGGTTTGATAAATCTCCTTGCTATTGTTCTATCAAACTCTTAGAACAATACCAGAATACCAATATACGAGTCAATAGTATAATGGTATCTCCAATAGACAAACAAGAATTTAATAATCAAATACAGGAACTGTTAAATTTAAAATTAATACAAAAGATCCATAGCTCACATTCTTCTCTAGCAATTATAGTACGAAATCACGTAGAAATAAAACGCGATAAGGCCCGAATGGTCATCAATTATCGTAAGTTAAACTCTTGCACAAAATTTGATGGTTATTTTATACCAACTGCTGAGCACTTAATCAAAAATATCCAAGGTGCTAAATACTATAGCAAATTTGATGCCAAATCAGGATTTTGGCAAATCAAACTTGCAAACCAAACATCAATAGAATTAACAGCCTTTAGCTATCCACAAGGGCATTTTGAATGGTTAGTTATGCCATTTGGATTAAAAAATGCACCTCAAATATTCCAAAAATGGATTAATTCTATTTTTGGACATTTACCTTATGTCGTCGCTTACATAGACGATATACTTGTTTTTTCACAAACAGAGGAAGAACATAAAGATCACATTTTACATGTTATCAAAATAATACTAAACCATGATATTATTTTGAGTCCAAAGAAAATAGAATTATTCAAAAATGAAATAAATTTTCTTGGAAAACAAATAAAAATGGTCAAGTACAATTACAAGACCACATATATACAAAAGTTAAAGAGTTTCTCGAAAATTTTACCAGTTTAAAACAACTGCAAAGTTTTTTAGGACTTTTAAACTATGGAAGAAAGTTTATACCTAAACTTTCTTCCAAAATTAAAGCCTTACAAAACAAATTGGCAACCGAACAAGCCAAATACAAAATGATTAACGGGGAACCACCTCGTCGTTGGAATACAGATAAAATCCCTATTTCTTTGAGTTTAGAAGAACAAAAAGAAATTAAACAAATTAAAGAATTTGTTACAAAAAAGCAAATTCTTCATTTTTCAATAAAAGATGAACAAATTATATTACAAACAGATGCCTCAGATTTATTCTGATCTGGAGTCTTAGTAACAAATACAAATGAGATTGTAGCATATACTTCGAGAAAATTTACAAAACCCTAAAGTAAATATGCTACTTATGATAAAGAATTATTGGCTATAAAATTAGCCATTAAAAGCCTCAAAATATATTTACTCCATAGAGTATTTACTATAGAAACTGACAACAAATATGTTGCCCAATTTTTACAAAAAAAGACTATAAATAATCAAGAATAAAATCTTCAACGCATACGTCTTGCTTTATACCTTGAAATATTTTCTTACAATGTAAATATATTCCTGGTTTTACTAACATTGTTGCTGATTTTCTTAACAGACCATGAACGAAGATCTTAAATTTCTCAAAGACTTTGTAGAAAAAATGAAAAGAACTAAAGAATTTACTGAAATTCTCCCTAAGAAAGCAAAGGCCCAAAAGGCCAAAGTAGAGACATCTACCCAAAACCAAAAGACAGAAACTTCTCATGCCCAACAGGCATCAAAAACCCAAAAGGTTGATTTAAAAGCCCAAACCCAACAAGGGAAAGATCAAGCTCAACCAGCTAAAGTTTTGATTGAACAGAAAATCAGTTCTTATGGCACTCTCGAAAAGGGAAAGACGTTTGCCTCTACAGTGGCAAAAGAATGGTATAACAAAGCTTTCAAAGAATTAGATCCAGCTTTCTTTAAGAAAATTAATGGATGCTTCCATGCTTTACAAGCCAATGATTGGTGATCAGCAAATTATTGGCTAACACAAATTGAGAAAGGTTACTTAAGCCTGAAGCAAGCAATTATTCCTATATCAAGAAGTTTTTTATTCTACTACTGAAAGGCTTAGAATAATAGCTTTCTTTAATGAGATTCCCAAATACCAAGTCCATCTTAGAAAAGGACTAGTACATGAAGTCTATATTAATACTAGACAGGCCGAAGATTATACAGGTTTTATTCTAGACATTTGCAAGAATAGCCTGAATCTTTACTCCACCAAATTCTCAACAATTTTTGTTTTTCGCTTATGGACTATCTAGGAAGAACTAGAGTATATCAATTTATACTCTTCAATTTAGTTATGGATGCTTGTAAAACATTCAGATACTCCACCAATACTTGAAGAATTCAAACCAAGCTTATTCAATGAAGAAGAAGCTCAATGGTATGCTGCTACAAACTTTTTTCAGAAGCTAGATTTCAATTCTAAATATCTAGCCAAACAAATTCATTGTAGGAAAATAGTCTGTTTTCTAGACACTTTAGCCAACGAGGCTAAAGATTTAGCTCAAAAATGAAAAAAAATACAAATGTTTCTTAGAAAAATTAAATTGGGAAAAATAGGACAAACTGTTAAAGAAGAATTCTTTGCTACTCACACGGAATACAATTCAGAAAACAATGAATTAGATGAAGCAACAATGGAAGCTTTGGCCCTCATAGATTGAAGCATGGTGGGATCATAAAAAATCACTTTACAAACACTTTTCAACACCTTCAGAAGCATTCAAAAAATTTTCCAGCTACAGCAAAGGCCAATAAATGATCTATGATCTACAGTGAACAGTAACAGTGTACGATCTATAGTGAACAGTGTAAGATCTACAGTGAACAGTGTGCGATGAACAGTAAAATGCAATAGTGCTGAGCAATTATCAGAAGTAATATTTACAGGAAATGGTCCTTTCTTTTGCTTCCAACTGAAGCAAGCCTGGTCTACAAATTTAGACACTCTCCAGAGCAAACGTAACGAAAAGAATTCCACCTTTCTTTCTTTCTGCTTTCTGCTTTCTATCTCCACTCTGCTCTCTTTTCTTTATACCACTATTGTAAACCTCCGCTCTTGTAAATTACTTTTGAGTGTTTTTGTATAAAGCTACTAAGCTTGGTGTGCCACTGTAAAACTGGTATCAAAGCCTTGTGCTCACGTTATACTGTAAGTTTTTTTAATGAAATAAACTTTATGTTTGCTCCTTAAATTATGTTTGAGTAAACTTTTATTTATGTTTTCTTATTAAAAGATTTGTTTGTACAATGAGTTAGTTTGTTTTAAGATTCTTCTTCTTTTTTGTAAAGAAGAAGAAGAAGAAGAAAGAAGAAGAAGAAA
>JAIUJO010002591.1:20000-22500 GCA_023846275.1 Vanilla planifolia | reverse complement strand
GGGAAAGATGAAGGACAAGAAGAAGATGATGAAGAGAAAGGAGTAGAAGAAGAAGAAGTAGTTCTAGTAGTAGAAGAAGAAGAAGAGGGTCATGAAGAAGAAGGTGAAGAAGAAGTAGAAGGTTAAGAAGAAGAAGAAGGTAAAGAAGATTGAGAAGAACATGAAGAATAAGATGAATTAGAAGAAGTTGAAGAAGAATAAGAATAAGAAGAAGAAAAAGAAGAAGAAGAAGAGGAAGAGGAAAAAGAAAAAGAAGAAGAATAAGGTGAAGAAGAAGAAGTAGAAGAATTTGTCTTGTTGTTCTTCTTCTTCTTGTTATGCTTCTTCCCCTTCCTCATCATCATCTTTTTCTTCTTCTTCTTTCTTTTCTTTCTCTACTTCTTTTTTTTCCTTCTTCTTCTTTTTTTCTTCTTCTTCATCTACCTCTTCCTCTTCTTGTCCTTCTTCTTCTTCTACTTCTTCTTCTTCTTCATCTTTGTCTTCTTCTTTGCCTTTTTCTTCTACTTTTTATTCTTCTTCTTCTTGGTCTTGTTCTTGTTCTTCTTCTTATTCACCTTCTTCTTCATCTTCTTCTTCTTTTTCTACTTTTCATTCTTCTTGTTCTTTATCTTCCTCTTCTTGCCCTTCTAGTTTTTCTTTTTCTTCTTCTTCATCATCATCTTCTTCTTCTTCATTTTCTTCTTCTTCTTCTTCTTCTTCTTCTCCTCCTCCTCCTCCTCCTCCCCCTCCTCTTTCTTCTCCTTCTTCTTCTTTTTCTTCTTCTTCTTCTTCTTCTTTTTCTTCATCTTCATCTTCTTCTTCTTTTTCTTCTTATACTTTTTCTTCTTCTTCATCATCTTCATCTTCTTCTTCTTCTTCTTCTTCTCTTTCTTCTTCTTCTTCTTCTCCTTCTTCTGCTTCTTCTTCTTCTTATCTATTTTCTTTTTCTTCTTCTTCTACTTCTTCTTCTTCTTCATCTTATTCTTCTTCTTCTTCTTCCTTTTCTTCTTCTTCTTCTTCTTCTTCTTCTTCTTTTCCTTCTTCTGCTTCTTCTTTGTCTTCTTCTTCTTCGTCTTCGTCTTCGTCTTCTTCTACCCCATCCTCTTCTTCTTCTTCTTCTATTTCTTCTTCATCTTCCTCTTCTTCCTCCTCTTCTTCTTCTTTTTCTTCTTCTTCTTCATCTTCTTCTTCACTTTTTCTTCTTCTTCTTCTTCTTTTTCTTCTTCATCATCTTCTTCTTCACCTTCTTCTTCTTCTTTGTCTTCTTCTTCTTCTTCTCCCTCTTCTACATCTTCTTCTTCATCGTCATCATCATCATCATCATCTTCTTCTTCTTCTTTTTCTACTAGTATTACTAATACTTCTTAATCTTCTTCTTCCTCTTCTACTTCTTGTTTATCCTCATCATCATCATCATCATCTTCTTCTTCTTCTTCTTCTTCCTTTTCTTCTTCTACTTCTTCTTCTTCTTCTTCTTCTTGTTTGTCTTCTTCTTCTTCTTCTTTTTCTTAATCTACTTCCTCTTCTTCTTCATCTTCTTTTTTCTTCTACTTTTTTTTTTCTTCTTCTTCTTTGTCATTGCCTTCTTCTACTTCTTGTTCTTCCTGTTCTTCATCTTTCTCTTCCTTTTTGTCTTCTTCTTCTTCTGCTTCAACTTCATCTTCTTCTTCTTCTTCTACTTTTTCATCATCATCATCATCATCATCTTCTACTTCTTCTCCTTCTTCTTCTTCATTTTTCAACCACTTCTTTTTCTTCTTCTTCTTTTAGTTTTTTATTATTATTATTATTATTATTATCATTATTATTATTATTATTATTCATCTTCTTCTTTGTCTTCGTCATCATCTTCTTCTTCTTTTATATCTTCAACCTCTTCTTCTTCATCTTCTTCATCATTATCATCATCATCATCTTCTTCTTCTTCTTCTTCAATTTCTTCTTCCGCTATTGCTTTTTCTTCTCCTTGCTCTTCTTTTTAACCTTTTTGCCTTCTTCTCCTTCTTTTTCTTCTTCTTCTTCTTCTTCTTTTTCCTCTTCTTATCCCTCATTATCATCATCATCTTCTTCTTCTTCTTCTTCTTCATCTTCCTCCTCTTTTTCTTCTACTACTACTTTTATTACTTCTTTGCCTTCTTTTTTTTGTTATTTTTCTTCCTCTTCTTCTTGTTCTTCTTCTTCTTCTTCAACTTCTTTGTCTTTCTCTTCTTCTTCATGTTCTTCTTCTTATTCTTCTTCTTCTTCTTCTTCTTTCTCTTCTTCTTCTTCTTCCTCTTCTTCTTCTTCTTCTTCTTCTTTTCGTCTTCTTCTCCTTCTTCATCCTCTTCCTCTTCTTCTTCATTTTCTACTTCTTCCTTCTTCTCCTTCTTCTTCTCCACCTTCTTCTCCATCTTCTTCTTCTTTTTTTTCTACTACTACTACAACTACAACTTCTTCGTCTACTTCTCCTACTTTTTCTTTACCTTTTTCTTCTTCTCTTACTTTTTCTTCTTCTCCTTCCTCTCCTTCTACTTCTTCATCT
>JAIUJO010002591.1:12500-15000 GCA_023846275.1 Vanilla planifolia | reverse complement strand
CTTCTTCTTTTTCTTCATCTTCAACTTTTTCTTCTTTATCTTCTTCCATTTCTCCAACATCTTCTTATTCCTCTTCTTCTTCTTTTTCCTCTTCTTCCCCTTCTTCTTCATCTTCCTCTTATTTCTTCTTCTTCTTCTTCTTCTACCTCTTTGTCTTTGTCTTCCTCCTCTTCTTCATCTCCTTCTTCTTCTTCTTCTACTACTTCTCCTTCTGCTTGTTCTTCTTGTTATTCATCATCTTCTTCCTCTTCTTCTTCTTCTTCTTCTTCATCTTCTCCTTCTTCTTCTTCTCCTTCTTCTCCTTCTTCTTCTTCTTCTCCTTCTTCTTCCTCCTCCTCCTCTTCCTCCTCGTCTTCTTTTTCTTCTTCTTCTTCTTCATATTCTTCTTGTTCTTCTTCTTCTTCTTCTTCAACTTCTTTTTTTTTCTTCTTCTTCTTCACCTTCTTTTTCTTCTCCAACTTCTTCTTCTTCTTCAACAACTTCTTCCCATAATTTTCCTTCTTCCCCTTTTTCTTCTTCTTATTCTTGTTCCTCTTCTTCTTCTTCTTCTTCTTCTTCTTCCTTTTCTTCTTCTTCTTCTTCTTCTTCTTCTTCGTCTTCTACTTCTTCTTCTTCTTCTTCTTCTTCTTTTTCTTCTTATTATTATTATTATTATTCTTCTTCTTCTTCTTTTGTTGCTTCCTCTAACTTTTTTTCTTTTTTTTTTCTTCTTCTTCTACTTTCTTTCTGTTTCTTCTTGTTCCTTTTCTCCAATTTCTTCGTCTTCATCATCATAATTTTTTCTTCTTCTTCTTCTTCTTCTTTTTCTTCTTCCCCTTCTTTTTGTTATTTCTCTTTTTTATTCTACTTCATCTTTTCTACTTCTTCTTCTTCTTCTTGTTCTTCCCCTTCTTCTCTTCTTATTCTTCTTTTTCATCTTCTTCCTCTTCTTATTGTATTTCTTCTTCTTCTTCTTCTTCCTCCTCCTCCTCCTATTCTTCTTCTTCCTCTACTTCTTATGCTTCTTTTTCTTCTTCCACTTCTTCTACTTCTACTTCTTCTTCATCTACTTCTTCTATTTCTTCCACATCTTCTTCCTTCTCTTATTCTACTCTTTCTTCTTCTTCTTCTTCTTCTTCTTTATCTTCATCTTTTTATTCTTCTTCTTCTTCTTCATCTTCTTCTTCTTATTCTTCTTCTTCATCATCATCATCTTCTTCTTCTTCTTCTTCTTCTTCTTTTGTTGCTTCCTCTTCTTCTTTCTTCTTCTTCTTCTTCATATTCTTCTTCTTCTTCTTCTTCCTTTTCTTCCACTTATTCGCCTTCCTCTTAATTATTCTTCTTCTTCGTTTTCTCCAACTTTTTCTTCCTCTTCTGCTTCTTTTTCCTTTTCTTCTTCTTCCCCTTCTTCTTCTTCTTCTTCCACTTATTTCTTCTACTTATTCTTCTTCTTCTTCTATTTATTCTTCTTCATCCTCCTCTTCTTCTTCTTCGTCTTCTTCTTCTTTTTCTTCTTCTTCTTCTTCTTTTACTCCACCTTCCTCTTGTTCTTCTCGTTCTTCATCTTCTTCTTCCTTTTCTTCTTCTTCTTCTTCTTATTCTTATTCTTCTTCTTCTTCTTCTTTCTCTCCCTCTACATTCTCTTCCTCTTCTTCTTTTTCTTTGTCCTCTACTTCTTATTCTTCTTCTTCATCTTCCTCTTCTTCTTCTTCTTCTTCTTCTTCTTCTTCTTCTTCCTCTTCTTCCTCCTGCTCCTTCTCTTCTTCTTCTACTTCTTCTTCTTCTTCTTATTCTTCTTCATTATCTTATTCAACTTGTTCCTCTTCTTCTTCTTATTCTTCTTCATTGTCTTATTCAACTTGTTCCTCTTCTTCTTCTTATTCTTCTTCATGTTCCTCTTACTACTTCTTCTTCTTCTTTTTCTTCTTCTTTTCTTCTTCTTCTTCTTCCTTTTCTCCAACCTCTTTATGTTCATCCTCTTCTTCTTCTTCTTCTTTTTCTACTTCTTCCCATCCTTCTTCTTATTCCTCTAATTTCTTCTACTTCTTCATCTTTTTCTACTACTTTTTATTCTTCTTCTTCTTCTTCCTCTTCTTCCTCTTTTTATTTATTCTTCGACATCTTCTTCTTCATCTTTCTCTTACATCTTCTTTTTCTTCTTCTTCTTTTCTCCTTGTTCTTCTTCCTTTTCTACAACTCCTTTGTCTTAATCCTCTTCTTTTTCTTCTTCTTCTACTTCTTCTTGTTCCCCTTGTTCTTCTTATTCATCTTATATCTTTTACTTCTTCAACATTTTCTACTTCTTCTTAATATTCTTGTCCTCCATCTTCTTCTTCTTCTTCCTCTTCTGTTTTATCTTGTTCTTCTTCTTCTTCTTCTTCTTCTTCTTCTTCTTCTCCTTTCACTTCTACTTCTTCTTCCTCCTCCTCTACCCCCTCCACCTCTTTGCCTTCTTCTTCTTCTTCTTCACCTTCATCATCATCATCTTTTTCTTCTTCTTCTTCTTTTTCCATCTTCTTCC
>JAIUJO010002591.1:7500-10000 GCA_023846275.1 Vanilla planifolia | reverse complement strand
GTTCTTGTTCTTGTTCTTCTTCTTCTTCTTCATTGTCTTATTCATCTTTTTCTTTTTCTTCTTCTTACTCTTCTTCATCTTCCTCTAACTTCTTCTACTTCTTCTTCTTTTCTTCTTCTTCTTCTCCTTCTTTTTCTCCAACTTCTTCATCTTCATCCTCTTCTTCTTCTTCTTCTTCTTCTTCTTCTACTTCTTCTTCTTCTTCCCCTCCTACTTCTTATTCCTCTTATTTCTTCTACTTCTTCATCATTTTCCACTTCTTCATCTTCTTCTTCTTCTTCTTCTTCCTCTTCTTCCTCCTCTTATTTATTCTTCCTCTTCTTCTTCTACTTCTTTTCTTCTTGATCTGCTTCCTTTTATCCAACTTCTTCATCTTCATCCTCTTCTTCTTCTTCTAATTCTTCTTCTTACCCTTCTTCTTCATATACATCTTATATCTTTTACTTCTTCATCTCTTTCTACTTATTCTTCTTGTTCTTGTTCTTCCTCTTCCTTTTCTTCTTCTTCTTCTTCTTTTTCATCTTCTTCCTCTTCTTCTTCTTCTTCTCCTCCTTCTTCTTCTTTTTCTTCTTCTTCTTCTTCTTGTTCTTGTTCTTCTTCTTCTTCTTGACCATCTACTTCTTCCTCCTCCTCCTCCTCTTCTTCTTCAACTTCTTCTTCTTCTTCTTCTTTTGCCTTCTTCCTCTTCCTCTTCTTCTTCTTCTTCCTCTTAGTTCGTCACCTACTTCTTCTTCTACTTCTCCATTTTCTTCTTCTTCATCTTCTTCTTATTCTTATTCTTCTTCTTCATTTTCTTCTTCATTTTCTTCTTCTACTTCTTCTTCTCCTTCTTCTTCTTCCTCTCATTCTTCTTATTCTTTTTCTTCTTCTTCTTCTTCTTCTTCTTCTTCTTCTTCTCCTTCTTCTTCTTCTTCGTCATCTTCTTTGTCTTATTTTCTTCTTGCTCTTCTTGTTGTTCTTCTGTGACTTGTCCTTATTCTTATTCTTCTTCATCTTCCCCTTATTCTTCTTCGTCATCTTCTTCTACTTCTTCTTCTTCTCCTCCTCATTTTCTCCATCTTCTTCTTCTTCTTGATGTTCTTCTTCTTTTTCTTGTTCTTGTTCTTGTTCTTCTTCTTCTTCTTCATCTTCTTCTTCTTCTTCAAATTCCTCTTCTTCTTTTTCCTTTTCTTCTTCTTCTACTACTTCTTCTTCTTCTTCTTCTTCTTCTTCTCCTTCTTCTTCTTCTTCCTCTACTTCTTCCTTTTCTTCTTCTTCTACATCTTCTTCCTATTCTTCTTCTTCATTGCAATCTTCTTCTTCTTGTTTTTCTCCATCTTTTTCTTCTTCTTCTTCTTCATTTTCTTTTTCTTTCTCTTCTTCTTTTTCTTCTTCTTTTTATTCTCCTTCTCCTTTTTTTATCTTTGTCTTCTTCTTCTTCCTTTCTTCTTCTACTTCTACTACCACTTCTCCGTCTTCCGTTGCTTCTTCTTAGTTGACATCATCATCATCATCACCTTTTTCTTCTTCTTCTTCATCTTCTTCCTCTTCTTCTTCATCATCTTGTACTTCTTCTTCTTTTTCTTCTTCCACTTCTTCTTCTTGTTCTTCTTCTTCTTCTTATTTTCATCTTAATCTTCTTCTTCTTCTTCGTGTTCTTCCTCTTCTTCTTATTCTTCTTCTTCTTCCACTTCTTCATCTTCATTTCCTTCTGCTTATTCTTTCCTTCTTTTTGTTCTCCTTCTCTTTCTTCTACTTCTTCTTCTTCTTCTTCTTCTTCTTATTCTTTGTCTTTTTCATCTTCTTCTCCTTCTTCTTCTTCTTTTTCTTCTTCTTCTTGCTCTTCTTCTTCTCCTTTTTCTTCTACTAGTTCTTCTTCTTCTAGTATTATTACTACTATTACTTCTTACTTCTTCTTCTTCTTCTTCTTCTACTTCTTCTTCGTCTTTTTCTTCTTCTTCTATGGTTTCTTCCTGTTCTTGCGCTTCTTCCACTTCTACTTTTTCTTCTTCTTCATCATTATCATCTTCTTCTTCCTCTTCTTTTGCTTCTTCCACATACTTATTCTTTTTCTTCTTCTTCCTCTTCTTCTTCTTCATCTTCTCTCTTCTTCTTGTACTTATTCTTCTTCTTCTTCTACTTCTTCTTCTTCTTCTTCTTCTTCCTCTTCTTCTTCTTCTTTTTCTTGTTCTTCTTCGTCTTCTCCTTCTTCCTCTTCTACTTCTTCTTCCTCTTCTTATTCTTCTTCTTCTTCTTCTTCTTCTTCTTCTTCTTCCTCTTCTTTGTCTTCCCCTTATTCTTCTTCTTTTTCTTCCCCTTAATTTTCTTTTTCTTTTTCTTCTTCTTCTTGTTCTTCTTCTTCTTCTTCTTCTTCTTCTTCTTCTTCTTCTTCTTCTTCTTCTTCTTCTTCTTCTCCTTCTTCTTCCCCTTCCCATTCTTCTTCTTCTTCTTCTTCTCCTTCTCCTTCATCTTCTTCGCCATCTTCTTTTTCTGGCTCTTATTTTAATTTTTATTCTTGTTC
>JAIUJO010002761.1:27500-30000 GCA_023846275.1 Vanilla planifolia | reverse complement strand
AAGAAGAAGAAGAAGAAGAAGAAGTAGAAGAAGGGGAAGGAAGACATAAAGAAGTAGAAGAATTAGAAGGAGAGGAAGAAGAAGAAGAAGAAGATGAAGAAGTAAAAGAAGATGGAGAAAAAAAAGTAGAAGAAAAAGGAGGAGTAAGAGGAGAAGATGAACAAGAAGATGAAGAAGAAGAAGAAGATGAAGAAGAAGATGATGATGACGAAGAAGTAGTAAAAGAAAAAAAGAAGAATAAAAAGAAGAAGAAGAAGAAGAAGAAGATGAGAAAGAAGAAGAAGAGAATAAGAAGAAGAAGATGAAGAAGAGGATGGAGTAGAACAAGATGAACAAGAAGATGGAGAAGAAGAAGAAGAAGAAGAAGAAGTTGTAGTAGTAGAAGAAGAAGAAGAAGAAGGAGAAGAAGAACAAGAAGACGAAGAAGTTGAAGAAGAAGAAGAAGAAGAAGGAGGAGTAGAAGAAGAAGAAGGAGAATAATAATAATAATAATAATAGTAATAATAAGATGACGAAGAAGAAGGGGAAGAAGAAGGAGGAGAAGAATACGAAGAAGAAGGAGAAGTAGAAGAAGAAGAAGGAGAAGAAGAAGGATGAGAAGAAGAAGAAGAAGAAAAGGAAGAAGAAGAAGTAGTTGAAAGAAGAAGAAGAAGATGATGAAGAAGAAGAATGAGAAGAAGACGAAGAAGAAGAAGAATAAGACGAAGAAGAAAAGAAGAAGAGGAAGAAAAAGAACGAGGAGAAGACGAAGAAGAAGAAGACGAAGAAGAAAGAGAAAAAGATGTAGAAGAAGAAGAAGGGGAAGAAGAAGAAGAAGAAGTAAAAGAAGAAGAAGAAGAAGAAGAAGAAGAAAAAGAAGGTCATGATGATGTTGCTGAAGAATGAGAAGAAGACGAAGAAGAAGAATAAGTTTAAGACGAAGAACAAGAAGATGAAGAGGAAGAAAGAGAAGGAGAAGAAGAAGAAGTAGAAGAAGAAGAAGAAGAAGAAGGAGAAGAAGAAGAAGAAGAAGTTGAAGTAGAAGAAGGAGAAGAAGAAGTTGTAATAGTTGTAGTAGCAGTAGTAGTAGTAGTGGAAGAAGAAGAAGAAGAAGAAGTACAAGAAAAAGAAGAGGAGAACAAGAAGAAGAAAAAAGAAAAAAGAGAAGAAGAGGAAGAAGAAGTAGAAGGTGATGATGCTGTTGAGAAAGAAAAAAAGAAGAAAAATTAGATGAAGAAGAGTATGATGAAGAACAAGAAGAAGAAGACGAAGAAGAAGAAGTAGAAGAAGAAGAAGAAGAAGAAGATGATGATGATTAAGAAGAAGAATATGAAGATGTTGAAGAAGAAGAAGATGGTGAAGAAGAATACGAAGTAGTAGAAGAAGAAGAAGAAGTAGAAGAAGAAGAAGAAGAAGATCATCATGAAAAAGTAAAAGAAAATGGTGAAGAAGAAGGAGAAGAAGAACAAGAAGTAGAAGGAGGAGGAGGAGAAGAAGAAGAAGAAGAAGAAGAATGAGGAGGAAGAGGAGGAGGAGAAGAAGTAGTAGGAGAAGAAGAAGAAAAAGAAGAAGTAGAAGATGATGATGAAGATGACCATGATAAAGAACATGAAGAAGAACAAAAAGAAGAAGAAGATAATGAAAAAGAAGAACAAGTAATAGATGAAGAAGAACAAGAAGAAGAAGAAGAAGTTGAAGAAGAAGAACAAGAACAAGAACATAAAGAAGTCGACGAAGAAGAAGAAGAAGAAGAAGAAGAAGAAGAAGAAGTTGAAGAGGAAGAAGAAAATGAAGAAGAAGAAACGAAAGAAGAAGAAGGAGAAGAAGAAGAAGGAGAAGAAGAAGAAGGAAAAGAAGAAGAAGAAGAAGAAGAAGAGGATGCAGAAGAAGAAGATGTAGAGGAAGAAGAAGAAGTAGAAGAAGAAGAAAAATTTGAAGAAGAAGAGGATCAAGAAGTAGAAGAAGAAGAAAAACAAGAAAAAAAAAGAAGATGAAGAAGAAGAAGAAGAAGATGAAGAAGAAGAAAGAAGAAGAAAAATAAGATGTTGAAGAAGAAGAAGATGGAGAAGAAGAACAAGAAGTAGTTGTAGTAGAAGGAGAAGAAGGAGAAGAAGAAGAAGAAGAAGTAGAAGTGGAAGAAGATGAAGAAGAAGAAGAAGAAGAAGTAGAAGAAGAAGATGAAGATGAAGAAAGAGAAGAAGTAGAAGTAATAATAGAAGAAGAAGAAGAAGATGATAATGATGAAGAAAAAGAAGTAGAAGAAGAAGATGAAGTTGTATAAGAATAAGAAGAAGAAGAAGATGATGATGATGCTGATGAAGAACAAGAAGAAAAAGTAGAAGAAGAAAAGAAGAAAAAAGAAGTGGAAGAAGTAGAAGAAACAAGAATAAGAAGAAGAAAAAGAAGAAGAAGAAGATGAATAAAAAGAAGGAGAAGAAGATGAATAAGTAGAAGAAGGAGAAGAAGAACAAGAAGTAGAAGAAGAAGAAGAAGAAGAAGAAGATGAAAAAGAAGAAAAACA
>JAIUJO010003309.1:32500-34044 GCA_023846275.1 Vanilla planifolia | reverse complement strand
AAGTAAAATAAGAAGAAGAAGAAGAAGTGGAGGAAGAAGGAGAAGGAAGAAGAAGAAGAAGAAAAGAAGATGAAGTAGAAGAAGGAGAACCAAAAGAAGAGGTGGAAGAAGAAGAAGAAGAAGTGGAAGAGGAAGAAGAAGAAGAAGAAGACGATGAAGAAGAAGAAGAAGAAGAAGAAAGAAGAAGAAGAGGGGGAGAAGAAGATGAAGAAGAGGAAGAAGAAGAAGAAGAAGAAGAAGAAGAAAAAGAATAAGAAGAAGAGGAAGAAGAAGAAGAAGATGATGATGATGATGATGATGAAGAAATAAAAGAAGAAGAAGAATAAGAAGTAGTAAAAGAAGAGGAAAAGAAGAAGAAGAAGAAGAATAAGAAGATGATGATGATGATGATGAAGAACAAGAAGAAGAAGTAGGAGATGATGATGATGAAGAACAAGTAGAAGTAAAATAGGAAGAAGAAAGAGAAGAAAATGAACAAGAAGAAGAAGAAGAAGGGGAAGGAGAAAGACGAAGGAGAAGGAGAAGAAGAAGAAGAAGAAGAAGTAGATGTACAAGAAGAAGAACAAAAAGAAGAGGCGGTGGAAGAAGAAGAAGAAATAGAAGAAGAAGGAGAAGAAGAGAAAGAAGAAGGAGAAGAAGAAGAAGAAAAATAAGAAGAAGATCAAAAAGAAGAAGAAGAAGAGGTGGAGGAAGAAGTAGAACAAGAAAAAGTAGTAGAGGAAGAAAAGTTGAAGAAGAAGAAGAAGAAAAAGAAGAGGAAGTGGAAGAAGTAGAAAAAGAAGAAGAAGAACAAGATGATGAAGCAGAAGTAGAAGAATGAGAATGAAGAAGAAGAAGTAGAAGAAGAAGAATAAATAAAATAAGAAGAAGAAGAAAAAGAAGTAGACGACGACGAGGAAGTAGAAGCGGTAAATTAAGGAAGAAGAAGAAGAAGAAGTAGAATAATAAGAAGAAGAAGAAATCAAGAAGAAGAAGATGAAGAAGAAGAAGAATGAGAAGAAGAAGAAGAAGAAGAGGAAGAAGAAGAAAAATGAAGATGACGATGAAGGGGGAGCAAAAGAAGTAGAAGAAGTAGAAGAAGAAGAACTAAAAGAAATGGAGAAGAAGAATAAGAAGAAGAAGATGATGATGATGAAGAAGAAAAAGAAGAAAAGGAAGTAAAACAAGAAGAAGAAGAAGTAGAAGAAGAAGAGGTAGAAGAATAAGAAAAAGAAGAGGAAGAAGAAGAAAAAACAAAAGAAGAAGAAGAAGAAGAAGAAGAACATGAAGAAGAAGAAAAAGAACAAGAAGAAGTAGAAGAAGATGACGATGAAGAAGAATAAGAAGATGACGAAGAAGAAAAGAAGAAGGCGAAGAAGTAGAAGAAGAAGAAGAAAAAGAAGAAGAACAAGAAGAATAAGAAGACGACGAAGAAGAAGAATAAGAAGATGACGAAGAAGAAAAGAAGAAGAGGCAGAAGAAGTGGAAGAAGAAGAAGAAGAAGAAGAGGAAGAAGAAGTTGAGGAAGAAGAAGAAGATGACAGGGAAGAAGAAGTAGTAGAAGA
>JAIUJO010003309.1:15000-27500 GCA_023846275.1 Vanilla planifolia | reverse complement strand
AGAAGAAGTAGAAGTAGAAGAAGAAGAAGCTGGAGAAGACGTAGAAGAAAATGAACAAGAAGAAAATGAAGAGGGAGAAGAAGAAGAAAAAGAGTAAGAAGAAGTAAAAGAAGATGTAGAAGAAGAAGAAGAAGAAGAAGTATAAGAAGAAGAACAAGAAAAAGAAAGAAGAAGAAGCAGAAAAAAAAGAGGTAGAAGAAGTAGAAGAAGGTGAACAACAAGAAGAAGAAAGAAGAAGAACCAGAAGAAGAAAAAGAGGAAGAAGAAGTAGAAGAAGAAGAAGACGAAGAAGTAGATGAAATGGTAGAAGAAGAAAAAGAAGAAGAAAAAGAAGAAGAATAAGAAGAAGAAGAAAAAGAAGAAGAAGACAAAGAGGAAGATGGAAAAGAAAAAATGAACAAGAAAAAGAAGAACAAGAGGAAGAAGAAGAAGAAAAAGAAGAAGAAAAGGAAGAAAAAGAAGAAGAAGATGTAGAAGAAGAAGAAGCAGAAGAAGAATAAGAAGAAAAAGAAGATGATGATGAAGAAGAAGAAGAAGAACAGGAAGAAGACGACGAAGAATAAGAAGAAGAAAGAAGAAAGAAGAAGAAGAAAAAGAAGTAGTAGAAGTGGAAAAAGAAGAAGAAGAAAGAAGAAGAATAAGTATAAGAAGAAGAAACGGAAGAAGTAGAAGAAGAAGAAAAAAAAAAGAATAAAAAGGAGTAGTACAAGAAGAGGAAGAAGAGGAGGAGGAGGAAGAAGAAGAAGAAGAAGAACAGGAAGAAGAAAAAGTACATGAAGAAGAAGAAGAAGAAGAGGAAGAAGAAGAAGAAGAAGAAGAAGAAGAAGAAGAAGAAGAAGATGAAGAAGAAGAAGAAGAAGTTGAAGAAGTAGAATAAGAAGAAGAAGAGGAAGAGGAAGAAGAAGAACAAGAAGAAGAAGAAGTACAAGAGGTAGAAATTGCAGTAGTAGTAGAAGAAAAGAAGAAGAAGAAGAAGAAGAAGAAAAAGGAAAAGAAGAAGTAGAAGAAGAAGAAGAAGAATGATAACAAGAAGAACAAAGTAGAATAAGAATAATAAGAAGTAGAAAAAGAGGAAGAAGATGAAAGAAGAGGAAGTAGAAGAAAAAGAAGTAGAAAAAGTAGGAGAAGAAGAAGAAAAAGTAGTAGTAGTAGTAGTAGAAGAAGAAGAAGAAGGAGAAGAAGAGGAAGAGGATGAAGAAGAGGAAGGAGTAGAAGAAGAAGAAGAAGAAGAAGAAGGAGAAGATGGAGAAGAAGAAGAAGAAGAATAATAATAATAAGAAAAAGAAGAAGAACAAGAAAAAGAGGAAGAAGAAGAAGAACTAGAAGAAGAAGAAAAAGAAGAAGAAGAAGGAAAAGAAAAAGAAGAAGAAGTAAAAGAAGAAGAAGAAGAAGAAGAAAGAAGAAGAAGAATAAGAATATGAAGAAGAATAAGAACAACAACAAGAAGAATACGAAGAAGAAGAAGAAGAAGAAGAAAAAGAAGAAGAAAAATAAGAAGAAGAAGAAGAAGAAGAAATAAGGGAAAAAGAAGAAGTAGAAGAAGAGGAAGAAGAAGTAGAAGAAGAAGAAGTAGAAGAATAAGAAAGAAGAAGAAGAAGAAGAAGAAAGAAGAAGAAGAACAAGAAGTAGAAGAAGTAGAAGAGGGAGAAGAAAGGAGAAGAAGTAAAAGAAGAAGAAATAGAGAAAGTAGAAGAAGAAGATGAAGAAGAAGAAGAAGAAGAAAAAGTAGAAGAAGAAGAAGGAGAAGAAAGAAAAGAAGAGGAGGAGGAAGTAGAAGAGGAAGAACAAGAAGAAGATGAAGTAGATGGAGAAGAAGATGAAGAAGCAGAAAAAGAAGAAGGAGAAAAAGAAGAAGAAGAAGAAGACGAAGAAGAGGAAGAGGAAGAAGAAGAAGAAGTAGAAGTAGAAGAAGAAGAAGAAGAAGAAAAAAAAGAAGAGGAAGAAGAAGAAGAAGAAGAAGAATATGAAGAAGAAGAAGAAGAAAATGTTGATGGCTAAGAAGATGAAGAAGGAGATGATGGTGAAGAAGAAGAAAGAGAAGAAGATGATGATGAAGAAGAAGAAGTTGAAGAAGGAAGAAGAAGAAGAAGAAGAGGAAGAAGAAGAAGAATGAAGAATAATAAGAAGTAGAAAATGAGGAAGAAGAAGAAGAAAGAAGAAAAAGAAGTAGAAGAAAAATTTGTGGAAGAAGTAGAAGAAGAAGAAGAAGAAGGAGAAGAAGAAGTTGAGTATGAAGTAGTAGAAGAAGAAGAAGAAGAAGTACAACTACAAGAAGATGGAGAAGAGGAATAAAAAGAAGAAGAAGAAGAAGAGGAGGAGGAAGAGGTGGAAGAAGAAGAAGAAGAAGTAGAAGAAGATGAAGATGAAGAAGAAGAAGAAGAAAAAGAAGAAAAATAAAAAGAAGAGGAGGAGGAAGAAGAAGAAGAACAAGAAGAAGAAGAAGAAGAGGAAGAGAATGGAGGAGGAGAAGAGGAAGAATAGTCAGAAGAAGAGGAAGGAGAAGGAGAAGAAGGAGAAAAAGAAGGATAAGGAGAAGAAGAAGAATAATAAGATTAAGAAGCAGAAGAAGTAGACGAAGAAGAAGAAAAAGTAGTGGCAGAAGAAGTAGAAGAAGAAGAATAATAAGAAAGAAAGAAGAAGAAGAAGATGATGAAGAAGAATATTAAAACGAAGAAGAAGAAGAAGAAGAAAATGAAGATGAAGATGAAGAAGAAGAAGAAACAGAATAAGAAGTAGAAGAAGAAGAAGAAAGAAGAAGAAGAAGAAGAAGAAGAAGAAGGAGTAAAAGAAGAAAAAAAGAATAGGAAGATGAAGAAGAAGAAGAAGTAGAGGAAAAAGAAGATGCAGAAAAAGAAGAAGAGGAGGAGGAGGAAGAAGAAGAAGAAGAAGCAGAAGAAAAAGAAGAATAACATGGTGAAAAAGAAAATGAAGAAGAAGAACTAGAAAAAGAAGAAGAAGAAGAATAAGAAGAAGAAGAAGAAGAAGAAGAAGAAGAAGAAGAAAAGAAAGAAGAAGAAGAGGAAGAGGAAGAAGAAGAAGAAGTAGAGGAAGAAGAAGAAGAAGTAGAGGAAGAAGAAGAAGGAGAAGAAAAGAGAAGAAGTAGAAGAAGTAGTAGAAGAAGAAGAAGAAAAAGAAGAAGAAGAAGAAGAAGAAGAAGAAAAAGAAGAAGAAGAAAAAGTAGAAGAAGAAGGAGAAGAAGAAGAGGAGGAGGAGGAGGAAGAAGATAAAAAAGAAGAAGATGAAGTAGATGAAGAAGAAGACGAAGAAGTAGAAGAAGAAGAAGAAGAAGATGACGTTGAAGAAGAGGAAGATGGAGAAGATGAAGAAGAAGAAGAAGACGATGAAGAAGAAGAAAAAGAAGTAGAAGAAGAAGAAGAAGAAGAAGAAGAAGAAGAAAAAGATGAAGAAGTAGAAGAAGAAGAAGAAGAAGAAGAAGAAGAAGAAGATGATGATGATGATGATGATGATGAAGAATAAGAAGAAGAAGAGGAAGATGAAGAAGCAAGAAGAAAAAGAAGGAGAAGAAGAAGAAGAAGAAGAAGAAGAAGAAGAAGAGAAAGTAGAAGAAAGAAGAAGAGGAAGAAGAAGAAGAGGAAGAAGAAAAAGAAGAAGAAGAAGAAGAGGAAGAAAAAGAAGTAGAAGAATAAGAAAAGAGAAGAAGAAGAAGAAGAAGAAATAGAAGGAGGAGAAGAAGAAGTACAAGAAGAAAAAGTAACAATAGAAGAAGAAAAAGATGAAAAAGAAGAAAATGAAGAAAAAGAAGAAAAAAAGATGAAGAAAAAGAAGATGATGAAGAAGAAGAAGAAGAAGAAAAGGAAGAAGAAGAAGTAGAAGTAGAAGAAGAAAATTGAGAAGAAAAAGAAGAGCAGGAGGATGAAGAAGAGGAACAACACGAAGAAGATGAAGTAGATGGAGAGGAAGAGGAAGAAGAAGAAAAAGTAGAAGGAGAAGAAGAAGAGGAAGTAGAAGAAGACGAAGAAGAATAAGAAAAAGAGGAAAAAGAAGAAGAAGTAGAAGAAGAAGAAGAAGAAGAGATGTAGAAGTAGAAAAAGAAGAAGAAGAAGAAAAATAAGAAGAGGTAGAAGAAGAAGAAGAAGAAGAAAATGAAGAAGAAGAAGAAAATGATAATGATGAAGAAGATGAAGAAGGAGATGATGGTGAAGAAGAAGAAGAAGGAGAAGAAGATGATGACATAGAAGAAGAAGATGAAGAACTAAGAAGAAGAGGAATAAGAAGAAGAAAGAAGAATAATAAGTAGTAGAAAATGAGGAAGAAGAAGAAGAAAGAAGAAAAAGAAGTAGAAGAAAAAATAGTGGAAGAAGTAGAAGAAAAAGAAGAAGTGGAAGAAGAAGAACTACAACTACAAGAAGATTGAGAAGAGGAATAAAAAGAAGAAGAAGAAGAAGAAGAGGAAGAGGAGGAGGAAGAAGAAGAAGAAGAAGAAGTAGTAGAAGAAGATGAAGATAATGAAGAAGAAGAAGAAAAAGAAGAAAAATAAAAAGAAGAGGAAGAAGAAGAAGAAGAAGAAGAGGAAGAAAAAAGAGGAGGAGAAGAGGAAGAATAGGAAGAAGAAGAAGAAGAAGAGGAAGAAGGAGAACGAGAAGAAGAAGAAAAAGAAGGCAAAGGAGAAGAAGAAGAATAAGATTAAGAAGAAGAAGAAGAAAAAGAAGTAGTAGCAGAAGAAGAAGAAGAAGAAGGACAAGAACAAGAAAAAGAAAGAAAGAAGAAGAAGAAGAAGATGAAGAAGAATAATAAAATGAAGAAGATGAAGAAGAAGAAGAAGAAGAAAGAAGAAGTAGAAGAAGTAAAAGAAGAAGAAAAATAATAATAATAAGAAGAAAAAGTAAAAGAAGAAGAAAAAAAGAATAGGAAGAAGAAGAAGAACAAGAACAAGAAGTAGAGGAAAACAAAGAAGAAGAAGAAGAAGAAGAAGAAGAATAAGAAGAAGATGAAGAAGTAGAAGAAGAAGAAGAAGAAGAAGATGATGATGATGATGATGATGAAGAATAAGAAAAAGAAGAGGAAGATGAAGAAGCAAGAAGAAAAACAAGAAGAAGAAGAAGAAGAAGAAGAATAAGAAGTAGAAGAAGAGGAAGTAGAAGAAAGAAGAAGAGGAAGAAGAAGAACAGGGAGAAGAAAAAGATGAAAAAGAAGAAGAAGAAAAAGATGAAGAAGACGAAGAAGAATAAGAAAGAAGAAGAAGAAGAAAGAAGAAGAAGAAGAAGAAATAGAAGGAGAAGAAGAAGAAGTACCACAAGAAGAAGTAGAAGAAGAAAAAGAAGAAAAAAAGATGAAGAAAAAGAAGATGATGAAGAAGAAGAAGAAGAAAAGGAAGAAGAAGAAGTAGAAGTAGAAGAAGAAAAAGAAGAAGAAGAAAAAAAGATGCAGAAGAATAAGAAAGACAAAGAAGAAGAAGAAGAAGAAATAAAAAAAGATTAAGAAGAAGTGGAAGAAGAAGAAGAATAAGCAGAAGAATAAGAATAAGAATAAGGAGAAGAAGAAGAATAAGATTGTAGAAGAGGAAGATGAAGAAGTAGAAGAGGATGATGAAGTAGAACAAAGAAGAGGAAGAAGTAGAAGAAGTAGAAGAAGTTGAAGCGAAAGAAAAAGAAGAAGCAACAGTAGTAGTAGTAGATGTTGAAGAAGAAGAGGAGGAGGAGGAGGAGAAACAAGAAGAAGAGCAAGAAGAAGATGAAGTAGATGAAGTTGAAGAGAAAGAATAAGAAGAAGAAGAACAAGAAGTAGTAGCTAAAGAAGAAGAGGATGGAGAAGAAGAAGTTGATGTATAAAATGAGGAGGAAGAAGAAGAATAAGTAGAAGAAGAAGAAGAAGAAGAAGATGATGATGATGAAGAACTAGAAGAAGAAGAAGAAGAAGAAGAAGAAGAAGAAGAAGAAGAAGAAGAGGAAGAAGAGGAAGAAGAAGGAGAAACAGAAGAAAAAGAAGAAGTAAAAAAAGAAGAAGAAGAACAAAAAGAATGAAAAGAAGTAGAAGAAGAAGAAGAAAAAGAAGTAGAAGAACAAGAAAGAAGAAGAAGAAGAATAAGAAGAAGAAGAAGAAATAGAAGGGTAAGAAGAAGAAGTACAAGAACAAGAAGAAGAAGTAGAAGAATAAGAACAAGAATAAGAATAAGAAGAAAAGAATAAGACAGAGAAGAAGAAGAAGATGCAGAATAAAAAGAATAAAAAGAAGATGAAGAAGCAGAAGTAGAAGAAGAAGAGGAAGAAGAAGAAGAAGAAAAAGAATGTAAAGAAGAATAAGTAAGACAAAGAAGAAGAAGAACAGGAAGAAATAAAAGAAGAAGAAGAAGAAGAAGCAGAAGAATAAAAATAAGAATAAAAAGAAGAAGAAGAAGAATGAAGAAGAAGAAGAAGAAGTAGAAGAGGATGATGAAGGAGAATAAAGAAGAGGAAGAAGTAGAAGAAGTTGAAGTAGAAAAGAAGAAGAAGAAGAATAAGAAGAAAAGTAGTAGTAGTTGTAGTAGAAGAAGAAGAGGAGGAGGAGGAGGAGGAAGAAGAAGAAAAGCAAGAAGAAGATGAAGTAGACGAAGAAGAAGAGGAAGAAGAAGAAGAAGAGGAAGAAGAAGAAGAAGAGGAAGAAAAAGGAGAAGAAGTAGCTAAAGAAGAAGAGGAAGAAGAAGAAGAAGACGATGTAGACAAAGAGAAAGAAGAAGAAGAAGAAGTAGAAGTAGAAGAAGAAGGAAAAGAAGAAGAGGAGGCAGAAGAAGAAGATAAAAAAGAAGAAGATGAATTAGATGAAGAAGAAGACGAAGAAGAAGAAGAAGAAGAAGACAAAGAGGAAGAAGAAGAAGAAGAAGAAGAAGAAGAAGAAGATGATGATGAAGAAGAGGAAGAAGGAGAAGATGAAGAAGAAGAAGAAGAAAAAAAGGAATTAGAAGAAGAAGAAGAATAAGAAGAAGACGAAGAAGCAGAAGAAGAAGAAGAAGAAGAAGAAGAAGATGATGATGATGAAGTACAAGAAGAAGAAGAGGAAGATGAAGAAGCAAGAAGAAAAAGAAGAAGAATAAAAAGAATAAGAAGAAGAAGAAGAAGAAGGAGAAGAAGAATATGAAGTTGAAGAAGAGGAAGTAGAAGAAAGAAGAAGAGGAAGAAGAAGAACAGGAAGAAGAAAATGATGAAAAGAAGAAGAAGAAGAAAAAGAAGTAGAAGAATAAGAAAGAAAAAGAAGAAGAAGAAGAAGAAAAAGAAGAAATAAAAGGAGAAGAAGAAGAAGTACAAGAAGAAGAAGAAGAAGCAGAAGAAGAAAAAGAAGAAAAAGTAGAAAAAAGATCAAGATAAAAGAAGATGAAGAAGAAGAAGAGGAAGAAAAGGAAGAAGAAGAAGTAGAAGTAGAAGAAGAAAAAGAAGAAGAAGAAAAAAGATGTAGAAGAATAAGAAAGACAAAGAAGAAGAAGAAGAAGAAGAGAAGAAGAAATAAAAAAAGAAGAAGAAGAAGAATAAGCTGAAGAATAAGAATAAGAATAAGAAGAAGAAGAAGAAGAAGAAGTAGAAGAGGATGATGAAGTAGAACAAAGAAGAGGAAGAAGTAGAAGAAGTTGAAGTCGAAGAAGAAGAAGAAGAAGCAAAAGTAGTAGTAGTAGTAGAAGATGAAGAAGAAGAAGAGGAGGAGGAGGAAGAAGAAGAAGAGCAAGAAGAAGATGATGTAGATGAAGATGAAGAGAAAGTATAAGAAGAAGAAGAACAAGAAGAAGTAGCTAAAGAAGAAGAGGATGGAGAAGAAGAAGATGATGTAGAAAATGAGGAGAAAGAAGAAGAAGAAGAAGAAGAAAAAGAAGAAGATGATGATGAAAGAACTAGAAGGAGAAGAAGAAGAAGAAGAAGAAGAAGAGGAAGAAGAGGAAAAAGTAGAAGAAGTGGAAGAAAAAGAAGAAGTAGAAGAAGAAGAAGAAGAAGAAGTAGAAAAAGAAGTAGAAGAACAATAAAGAAGAAGAAAAAGAATAAGAAGAAGAAGAAATAGAAGGGGAAGAAGAAGAAGTACAAGAAGAAGAAGTAGAAGTAGAAGAATAAGAATAAGAATAAAAATAAGAAGAAAAGAATAAGACGAAGAAGAAGAAGAAGATGCAGAATAAAAAGAAGAAAAAGAAGATGAAGAAGTAGAAGAAGAAGAAGAAGAAGAAGAAGAAGAAGAAGAAAAAGAAGGTAAAGAAGAATAAGAAAGACAAAGAAGAATAAGAACAAGAAGAAATAAAAAAAGAAGAAGAAGAAGTAGAAGAAGAAGAAGCATAAGAATAAAATAAGAATAAGAAGAAGAGAAATGAAGAAGAAGAAGAAGAAGTAGAAGAGGATGATGAAGGACAATAAAGAAGGGGAAGAAGTAGAAGAAGTTGAAGCAAAAAAGAAGTAGAAGAAGAAAAGTAGTAGTAGTTGTAGAAGAAGAAGAAGAAGTGGAGGAGGAGGAGGAGGAGGACGAAGAAAAGCAAGAAGAAGATGAAGTAGACGAAGAAGAAGAGGAAGAAGAAGAAGAAGAAGAAAAAGAAGCAGTAGCTAAAGAAGAAGAGGAAGAAGAAGAAGAAGACTTTGAAGAAAAAGAGAAAGAAGAAGAAGAAGTAGAAGTAGAAGAATAAGAAAAAGAAGAAGATGATGATGATGAAGAACAAGAAGAGAAGAAGAAGAACAAGAACAAGAAGAAGAAGAAGAAGAGGAAGAAGAGGAAAAAGTGGAAGAAGAAGAAGACGTGGAAGAAAAGTAGAAGAACAATATGAAGTAGAAGTAGTAGAAGAAGAAGAAGAAAAAAAAGAAGTAGAAGAAGCAGTAGAAGAAAAAGAAGAAGAAGAAGAAGAAAAAGTAGTAGTAGTAGTAGAAGAAGAAGAAGAAGAAGGTGATGATGAAGTAGAAGAAGAAGAAGAAGAGGAGAAGGAGGTGGAAGAAGAAGAAGAATACAAAGAAGAAGAAAGTAGAAGAATAATAAGAAGTAGAAGAAGAAGAAGAAGAAGAATAAAGAAGAAGAAGAAGAAGAAAAAGAAGTAGAAGAAGAAGTGGAAGAAGAAGAAGAAGAAGAAGAAAAAGTTGTAGTAGTAGAAGAAGAAGAAGAAGAAAAAGAAGAAGAAGAAGGTGATGATGAAGTAGAAGTAGAAGAAGAGGAGAAGGAGATGAAAGAAGAAGAAGAAGACAAAGAAGAAGTAGAAGAAGAATAAGAAGAAAAAGAAGAAGATAAGGAAGAAGAAGAATAAAAAGAAGAAGATGACGAAGAAGAAGAAGAAAAAGAAGAAGATGAAGAATAAGGAGAAGAAGAAGAAGAAGAAGAAGAAGAGGAAGAAGAAGAAGAAGAGGAAGGAAAATAGGAACAAGAGGAAGAAATAAAGTTAGAAGAAGAAGAAGAAGAAGAAGAAGAAGAAGAAGATGAAGAGAAAGAAGAAGAAGAAGAAGAAGAAAAATAAAAAGAAGTGGAGGAGGTACAAGAAGAAGAAGAACAAGAAGAAGAAGGAGAAGAGGAAGAAAAAGTAGAGGAAAAAGAAGAAGAAGAAGAGGAAAAAGATGAAGAAGGATGAAGAAGAAGAAGAGAAGAAGAACAAGGAGAAGAAGAAGAAGAAGAAGAAGAGGAAGAAGAAGAAGAAGATAAAGTGAAGAAAAGAAGAAGAAGAAGGAGAAGAAGGGGAGGGGGAGGAAGAAGACAAAGAATAAGAAGAAGATGAAGTAGATGAAGAAGAAGAGGAAGACGAAGAAGTAGAAGAAGAAGAAGAAGACGAAGAGGAAGAAGAAGAAGAAGAAGAAGAAGGAGAAGTAGAAGAAAATTAAGAAGAAGAAGAGGAAGAAAAAGAATAGGAAGAAGAAGATGTAGATGAAGAAGAAGAAGAAGCAGAAGAACAAAAAGAATAATAAGGAGAAGAAGAAGAAGAAGTGGAAGAGGACGATGAAGGAGAATAAAGAAGTGAAAGAAGTAGAAGAAGTTGAAGCAAAAAAGAAGAAGAAGAAGAAGAAATGTAGTAGTAGTATTAGTAGAAGAAGAAGAGGAGGAGGAGGAGGATGAGGAAGAAGAAGAAGAGCAAGAAGAAGAAGAGGAAGAAGAAGAAGAAGAGGAAGAAGAAGAAGAAGAAGAAGAAGAAGAAGTAGTTAAAGAAGAAGAGGCAGAAGAAGAAGAAGACGTTGTAGAAAAAAAGAAAAAAGAAGTAGAAGTAATAGAAGTAGAAGAATAAGAAGAAGAAGAAGAAGATGATGAAGAACTTTAAAAGAAGAAGGAGAAGAAAAAGAAGAAGAAGAACAAGAGGAAGAAGAGAAAAAAGAGGAAGAAGAAGAAGAACACGTGGAAGAAAAGTAGAAGAGCAATAAGAAGAAGAAGAAGAAGAAGAAGAATAAAGTAGAAGAAGAAGAAGAAAAAGAAGCAAAAGAAGAAGTAGAAGGAGAAGAAGAAGAAGAAGAAGAAAAAGTAGAAGAAGAAGAAGATGAAGAAGAAGAAGAAGAAGAAGGTGATGATGAAGTAGAAGTAGAAGAAGAAGAAGAAGAGGAGAAGGAGGTGGAAGAAGAAGAAGAAGACAAAGAAGAAGAAAGTAGAAGAGCAATAAGAAGTAGAAGAAGAAGAAGAAGAAGAAGAATAAAGAAGAAGAAGAAGAAGAAAAAGAAGTTGAAGAAGAAGTGGAAGAAGAAGAAGAAGAAGAAGAAGAAAAAGTAGTAGTAGTAGAAGAAGAAGAAGTAGTAGAAGAAGTAGAAGAAGGTGATGATGAAGTAGAAGTAGAAGAAGAAGAGGAGAAGGAGGTGGAAGAAGAAGAAGAAGATAAAGAAGAAGAAGAAGAAGAAGAAGAAAAAGAAGAAGATAACGAAGAAGAAGAATGAAAAGAAGAAGATGATGAAGAAGAAGAAGAAAAAGAAGAAGATGAAGAACAAGGAGAAGAAGAAGAAGAAGAAGAAGAAGAAGACGGAGAAAAAGAGGAATAAGAGGAAGAAATAAAGGAAGAAGTAGAAGAAGAAGAAGAAGAGAAAGAAGAAGAAGAAGAAGAAAAAAAAAAGAAGAGAAGGAGTTACAAGAAGAAGAAGAACAAGAAGAAGGAGAAGAGGAAGACAAAGTAGAGGAAGAAGAAGAAGAAGAAGGTAAAGAGAAGAAAAGAAGAAGAAGAAGATGAAGAAGAGGAGGAGGAGGAGGAAGAAGAGAAAGAACAAGAAGAAGATGAAGTAGATGAAGAAGTAGAGGAAGATGAAGAAGTAGAAGAAGAACAAGAAGAAGACGAAGAGGAAGAAGAAGAAGAAGAAGAAGAAGGATAACAAGAAGAAAAGAAAGAAAAAGAATAGGAAGAAAAAGAAGAAGAAGAAGGAGAAGATGTAGAAGAAGAAGAACAAGAAAAAGAAGAAGAAGGACAATAATAATGAAGAAGAAGAAGATAAAGAAGACGAACGAGAAGAAGAATAAGAAGAAAAAGAAAATGAAGGGAAAGAAGAAGTAGACGAAGAAGAAGAAGGAGATGAACATAGAAGAAGTAGTTGAAGAAGAAGAAGAAGAAGAAGGAGAAGAACTAGAAAATGAAGAAGAAGAAGAAGAAGAGGAAGAGGTGGGGGAAGAAGTAGAGGAACAAGAAGAAGATGATGTAGATTAACAAGAAGAGCAAGAAGAAGATCAAGAAGAAGAAGAAGAAGAATAAGAAGAAGAACAAGAAGAAGAAGAAGAAGTAGAAGAAGAAAAAGAAGAGGAAGAAGAAGAATAAGAATAAGAAGAAGAAGAAGAAGAATAAAAAGAGGTAGAAGAAGAAGAAGAAGAAAATGAAAAAGACGAAGTAGAAGAAGAAGACGTAAAAAAGCAAGAAGAAGAAGAAGAAGAAGAAGAAGGAGATGAACAAGAAGAAGAAGAAGAAGAAAAGAAGAACAAGAATCTAATGATGAATAATAATAATAATAATAATAATAATAAAAATAATAATAATAATAATAATAATAATAATAAGTAGATGAAAAAGTCAAAGAAGAAGGAAAAGAAGAGGAAGATGTAGAAGAAGAAGAAGAAGAAGGCAAAGAAGAAAAAGAAATAGAAGAATAAGAAAGAAGAAGAAGAAGAAGAAGAAGAAGAAGAAGAAGAAAGAAGAAGAAGAAGAGGAAGGAGTAGGTGAAGAAGAAGAAGGAGAAGAAAAGAGAAGATGATTTAGATGTAGTTCAAGTACAAGAAGTAGAAGGAGAAGAAGAAGAAGAAGAAGAAGAAGAAGAAGAAAAGGTATAAGAAGAAGAAGAAGAAAAGGTATAAGAAGAAAAAGAGGAAGAGGAGGAGGAGGAGCAAGAAGAAGAAGAACAAGAGGAAGATGGTGAAGAAGCGGAAGAAGAAGAAGATGAAAATGAAGAAGAAGAAGAAAAGACGAAGAAGCAGAAGAAGAAGAAGAAAAAGAAGTAGAAGAAGAAGAAGATGAAGAAGAAGAAGAAGAAGAGGAAGAAGAATAACAAGAAGAAGAAGAGGTGCAAGAAGGCATAGAACAAGAAGAAGATTAAGTAGATGAAGAAGAATAGGAAAAAGAAGAAGAAGAAGAAAAAGACGAAGAAGAAGAAGAAGAAGAAGAAGAAGAAGAAGAA
>JAIUJO010003309.1:7500-10000 GCA_023846275.1 Vanilla planifolia | reverse complement strand
GAGAAGAAGAAGAAGAAGAAGAAGAAGAAGAAGAATAAAAAAAGAAAAAAGAAAAAGAAGAATAAGAAGAAGAAGAAGGAGATGATGAGGAAGAGGTAGAAGAAGAAGAAGAAGAAGAAGAAGAAGAAGAAGAAGAAGAAGAAGAAGAAGATGATGATGATGATGATGATGATGATGAAAAGGTAGAAGAAGATGATGATAAAGAAGGAAGAAGAAAAAGAAGAAGGAGAAGAAGAAGAAGAAGAAGAAGCAGAAAGAAGAATAATAATATGAAGTAGAAGCGGAAGAAGAAGAAGAAAAGAAGAAGAAGGAGAAGAGGAAGAAGAAAATGATGAAGAAGTAGAAGAAGAAAAAGAAGCAGAAGAAGAAGAAGAAGAAGAAGAAGAAGAAGAAAAGAAGTAGAAGAATAAGAAGAAGAAGAAGAAGAAGTAGAAGAAATAGAAGTTGAAGAAGAAGTAGTAGTAGCAGTAGAAGAAGAAGAAGAAGAATAGGAATAAGAATAAGAATAAAAAGAAAAGAAGAAAAAGAAGAAGAAGAAGAAAAAGAAGAAAAAGAAGATGAAGAAGCAGAAGTAGAAGAAGAAGGAGAAGAAGAAGAAAAAGAAGATGTAGAAGAATATGAAAGATGATGAAGTAGAAGAAGAAAAAGACATAAAAGGAGAAGAAAAAGAGGTAGAAGAAGCAAAAAATAAGAATAAGAATAAGAAGAAGGAGGAGAAGAAGAAGAAGAAGAATGAAGAAGAACAAGATAAAGTAGTAGATGAGGATGATGAAGGAGAAGAAGGAGAGGAAGAAGTAGAAGAAGAAGTAGAAGATGTTCAAGAAGAAGAAGAAGAAGAAGAAAAAGTAGAAGTAGTAGTAGAAGAAGTAGAAGAAGAAGAGGTGGAAGAGGAGGAAGAAGAAGTTGAGCAAGAAGAAGATGAGGTAGATGACGAAGAGGAGGAGGAAGAAGAAGAAGAAGAAGAAGAACATGTAACTAAAAAAGAAGAGCAGGAAGAAGAAGACGATTAAGAAGAAGAGGAAGAAGAAGTAGAAGAAGAAAAAGAAGAAGAAGATGATGATGAAGAAGAATTAGAAGTAGAAGAAGAAGAAGAAGAAGAAGAAGAACAAGAACAAGAGAAAGAAGAGGAAGAAGAGGAAGAAGAAGAGGTGGAAGAAAAAGAAGTAGTAGAAGTGAAAGAAGAAGAAGAATAAGAAGAAGAAGTATAAGAAGAAAGAAGAAGAATAATAAGTAGTTGTAGAAGAAAAATAAAAATGAAGAAGAAGAAGAAGAAAAAGAAGTAGAAGAAAAAGTAGAAAAAGAAGAAGAAAAAGAAGAAGAACAAGAAGAAAAAGCAGAACAAGAACAAGAAGAAGAAAAAGAAGAAGAAGAAGAAGAAGAAGAAGAGAAGGAGAAGGAGATGGAAGAAGAAGAAGAAAAAAAGAAGATGATAAAGAACAAGAAAAAAAGAAAATGAAGAAGAAGAAGAAGAAGAAGAAAAAGAAGAAGATGAAGAATAACAAGTAGAAGAAGAAGAACAAGAAGAAGAAGAAGAGGAATAAAAATAGGAATAAGACAAAGAACAAAAGGAAGAAGAAGAAGAAGAAGAAGAAGAAGAGGAAGAGGAAGAAGAAGAAGAAGAAAGCAAAAAGAAGAGGAGGAGGTGGAAGAAGAAGAAGAACAAGAGGAAGAAGGAGAAGAGGAAGAAAAATTAGAGGAAGAAGTAGAAGAATAAGAAGAAGAAGGTGAAGAAGGAAGAAGAAGAAGAAGAAAAGAAGAACAACGAGAAGAAGAAGAAGAAGAAGATAAAGTAGAGAAAGAAGAAGAAGAAGAAGAAGAAGAATAGGCGGAGGAGGAGGAAGAAGACAAAGAACAAGAAGCTGACGAAGTAGATGGAGAAGAAGATGAAATAATAGATTAAGTAGAATAAGAAGAAGAAGAAGAAGAAGACGAAGACAAAGAAGAAGAAGAAGAAGAAGAACAAGAAGAAGGAGACAAAGAAGAAGAAGAAGATGAAGAAGAAGAATAAGATGAAGAACAAGAAGAAGAAGAAAAAGAAGAAGAAGAAGAAGAGAAGAAGAAGAAGATAAAGAAGCACAAGTGGAAAAAGAAGAATTAGAAGATGAAGAAGAAGAAGAAGAAGAAGAAGATGAAGATGAAGAAGAAGAAGAAGATGAAGAAGAAGAATAAGAAGAATAAGAAAAAGAAGAAGAAGAAGAGGAGGAAGAAGAAGAAGAAGAAGAAGAAGAGAAAAACAAAGAAGAAGAAAGAAGAAGAATAATAAGTAGTAGAAGGAAGAGAAGAAGAAGAAGAAGAAAGAAGAAGATGTAGATGAAAAAGAAGGAGAAGAAGTAGAAGAAGGAAAAGGGGAAGAAGAGAAGAGGAAAAAGAGAAGTAGAACTAGAAGAAAAAGAAGAAGAAGAAGAAGTAGAAGAAGAAGATGATGATGATGAAGAAGAAGTAGGATAATTGGAAAGAAAGTGAGGAAGAAAAAGAAGAAGTAGAAGAAGATGAAGAAGAA
>JAIUJO010002421.1:27500-34071 GCA_023846275.1 Vanilla planifolia | reverse complement strand
AAGATGAAGGTGAAGAATAGGAAGAACAAGAAGATGATGAAGAAGAAGAAGAAGAGGAAGAAGAAGAACAAGAAGAAGAAGAAAAAGTAGTAGAAGAAGAAGGAGAAGAAGAAGGAGAACAAGAAAAAGAAGAACAAAAGAAGAAGAAGAAGAAGAAGAAGAAATACAAGAAGTATAAGAAGGAGGAGGAGGACAAGAAGAAGAAGAACAAGAAGAACAAGAAGAAGAAAAAGAGGAAGAAGAAGAAGATGATGTAGAGGAAGACAAAGAAGAAGAAGAAGATAAGAAGAAGTAGAAGAACGCCAAAAAGAAAATAAGAAGAAGAAGATAAACAACAACAAGTTGAAGATGAAGAAGAATAAGAACAAAAAGTTGTAGAAGAAGAAGAAGATGAAGATAAAGAAGAAGAAGAAGAAGACAAAGAAGAAGAAGAAAAGAAAAAGAACATGATGATGAAGAAGAAGATGAAGATGAAGAAGAAGAAGAAGATGAAGAAGAAGAAATAGTAGAAGAAGTAGAAGAAGAAGAAGAAGAAGAAGATGAATAAGAAGGAGAAGAAGTGAAATAAGAAGAAGAAAAATGGTAGAAGAAAAGAAGAAGATGATGAAGAAGAAGAAGAAGAAGAAGAAAAAGAGAATGAAGGAGAAGAAGATGATTAAGAAGAAGTAGATGATGAAGAAGGCAACAAAGGATACAAGTTGAAGAAGAAGAAGAAGAAGACAACAAAGAAGAAGAAGAACTAGAAGAAGATGATAGAGAAGAAGAGGAACAACAAGACACAGAAGAAGAAGAAGAAAAAGAAGAATAAGAATGCAATGAAGTAGAAAATGAAGAAGTAGAAGATGATGAAGAAGATGAAGCAGAAGAATAAGATGCAAAAGAAGAAGGAGAAGACAAAGAAGAAGAATGTGGTGGAAATGAAGATGAATAAGAAGATGAAGAAGATTTAGAAGAGGAAGAGCAAGTGGAAGAAGAAAAAGAAGAAGAAGAAGAAGAACAAAAAGAAGATAAAGAGGAAAAAGAAGAAGAAAAAGAAGAAGACGACGAAAAAGAAGAAGATGAAGATTATGAAGAAGAAGAAGATGAAGAAGATGACGAAGAAGTAGAAGACAATGAAGAAGAAGGATAAGAAGAGAATAACAACAAGTTGAAGAAGAAGAAATTAAAGGGAAGAAAGAGAGAAAGGAGGAGGAAGAACTAGAGGAGGAGAAGGAGGAGAAGAAGAAGAAGAAGAAGAAGAAAAAGAAGAAGTTGAACAAGAAGAAGAGGTAGAAGAATAAGAAGAAGATAAAGAAGGAAAATAACAATAATATTAATATGAAGAAGAAGTGGAATACGAAGAAGAAGAAGATGAAGGCAAGGAAGAAAAAGTAGAAGAAGATGAAGAAGAACGAGAAGAAGACGAAGAAGAAGAAGAACAGGAAGAAGAAAAATTAGAAGAAGTTGAAGAAATAGTAGTAGTAGTAGTAGAAGAAGAAGAGGAAAGAGAAGGAGAAGATGAAGATGAAGAAGAAGAAAAAGAAGTAGAAGAAGAAGAAGAAGAAGAAGATCTAGAAGAAGAAGAAGAAGAAGAAGAAGAACATTATGAAGAAGAAAAAGACGAAGAAGATCAATAGGAAGAAGAAGAAGATGGAGAAGAAGAAGAGGTTGAAGAAGAAGAAAGAGAAGTAGAAGAGGAAGAAGAAGAGGAAGAAGAAGAAGATGAAGAAGAAGAAGAAGAAAAGGAAGAAGGAAGAAGAAAAAGAAGAAGAAGAAGAAGGAGAGGAAGAAGAAGAAGAAGAAGAGAAGAAGATGTTGAATAAGAAGAAGAAGAAGAAGACAAAGAGGAAGGAGAAGAAAGAGTAGAAGTAGTAGTAGTAGTACAACAAGAAAACTATGCCAATGAAGAAAAACATGAAGAACAAGAAGGTAAAGAAGAAGAAGTAGATGAAGAGCAAAAAGAACAAGAAGTAGAAGAAGAGGAAGAAGAAGAAGAAGAAGTAGAACACAAAGAAGTAGAAGAAGAAGGAGAAGAAGAAAACAAGAAGAAAAAGAAGAAGAAGATGAAGAAAGTAAGTAAGGGAAAAAGAAGAAGAAGAAGAAAAGGAAGAAGAAGAAGAAGTAGAAGAAGAAGAATAATAATAAAAACAAGGCAAAGAAGAAGAAGAAGAAGAAGGGGAAAAATAAGAGGAAGAAGAACAAGAAGATGAAGAAGACGAACAAGAAGAAGAATAAGAGAATGAAGAAGAAAAAGAAGTAGAAGAAGAAGAAGATGATGATGATGATGATGATGAAGAAGAAGAAGAAGAAAAGCAAGAAAAGAAGATGAAGTAGAAGAACTTGAAGAAGCATAATAACTTGAAGGTGTAGAAGATGATGATGTAGAAGAAGAAGAAGAAGAAGAAGAAGAGGAACAAGAAGAAGAAGAAGAAGAAGAGTAAGAAGAAGAAGATGAATAAGTAGAAGAAGAATAAGAAAACGAAAGAGGAGAATATGAAGAAGAAGTAGTAGAACAAGATTAAGAAAATGAAGAGAAGAAAAAGAAGAAGACGAAGAAGAAAAAGAAGAAGAAGAAGACCAAAAAGAAGAAGAAGTGGAAAAATAAGAAAAAGAAGAACAAGAAGATTAAGAAGATGAACAAGAAGAAGAATAAGAGGAAGAAGAAGAAAAGAAAGAAAAAGAAGTAGAAGAAGGAGAAAAAGTAGACGATGATGATGATGAAGAAGAAGAAGAAGAAAAGCAAGAAAAGAAGAAGAAGAAGAAGTAAAAGAACTTGAAGAACCAGAATAACTTTAAGAAGTAGAAGATGATGATGTAGAAGAAGAAGAAGAAGAAGAGGAAGATGAAGAGGAAGAAGAAGAAGAGAAGAAGTGTCATAAGAAGAAGAAGATGAATAAGAAGAAGTATAAGTAGAAGAAGAATAAGAATACAAAAAGGAGAATATGAAGAAGTAGTAGAACAAGAGTAAGAAAATGAAGATAGAGAAAAAGAAGAAGGCGAAGAAGAAGAAGAAGAAGAAGACCCAAAAGAAGAAGAACAAGAAGATGAAGAAGAACATGAAGAAGGAGATCTAGAAGAAGGCGAAGTTGTAGTAGTAGTAATAGAAGAAGAAGAAGAAGACAAAGAAGAAAACGAAGAAGAAAAAGAAGAAGAAGAAGAAGAAGAAGAAGTAGAAGAAGAAGAAGAAGAAAAAGGAGAAGAAGAAGAAGAAAAAGAAGAAGAAAAAATGATGAAGAAGAAGAAGAAGAAGAACAAGAAAAGGAAGAAGAAAAACAGGAAGAAAAGGAAGAAGAAAAACAAGAAGAAAAGGAAGAAGACAATAAAGAAGTAGGAGAAGAAGAAAAAGAAGAAGAAGAAGAAGCAGAAGAAGAAGAGGAATAAGAATAATAAGATGGTAAAAAAGAAGACGTAGAAGAAGAAAAAAATGAAAAGAAGGAAAGAAGAAGAAGAAGACAAAGAAGAAGAAGTAGTATAAGAAGAAGAAGAAGAAGAAAAGAATATTATGAAGAAGAAGAAGAAGCATAACAAAACAATGAAGAAGCTAAAGTAGAAGAAGAAGAACAAGCAGTGGAAAAAAAATGAAGAAGAAGAAGAAGAAGAAAAGAAGAAAACAAAGAAGTGGAAGAAGAAGAGAGAGAGAAAGAAGCAGAAGGAGAAGAGAAGTAATAGAAGAAAAAGAAGAAGAAGAAGAAGAAGAAGACTAAGAAGAAGAAGAAGAGAAGTTGATGATGAAGAAGAAGAAGAAGAAGAAGAAGATGATGATGAAGATGAAGTAGAAGAAGAAGTGGAAAAAGAAGAAGAAGAAGAAAGGTACGACGAACAAGACAAACAACAAGAAGTCAAAGAAGAAGAAGAAGAAGAACAAGAAGATAAATAAGAAGAAGAACAAAAAGAGAAGAAGAAGAAAATGAAGAAGAAGAAGAAGAAGAGGACGAAGAAGAAGAAGAAGAAGAAGAGGAAGAAGTGGAAGAAAAAGAAGAAAAAAAAAGAAGAAGAAGATGATGAAAAAGAAGAAGCAGAAGAAGAAGAAGAAGAAAACAAAGAAGAAGAAGAAGAAGAAGAAGAAGGCAAAGAAGAAGAAGAAGAAGAGAAGAAGAAGAAGAAGAAGTAGAAGAAGACAAAGGAGAAGAAGAACAGGAAGATGGAGAGAAAGAAGAAGAAGAAGAAGATGATGATGATGAAGAGAAGTAGAAGTAGTAAAAGAAGAAGAAGTAGAAGACGAATAAAAAGAAGATGATGATTATGATGAAAAAAGAAAAGAAAGATAAGAAGAAGAAGAAGAAAACAAACAAGTAAAAGAAGAAGAAGATGAAGGCTTAGAAGAAGAAGAAGAAGAAGAAGAAGTAGAACAAAAAGAAAAACACAACAACAACAACAACAAGATGAACAAGATTAAGAATAATAATAATAAGAAGAAGAAAAAGTAGAAGAAGAAGAAGAATAAGAAGAAGAAGAATATGAAGTAGAAGAAGAGGAAGAAGAAGAAGGAGAAGATGAAGAAGAAGAAGAAAAAGAAGGAGAAGAAGAAGAGAAAAATAAGAAGAAGAAGAAGAAGAAGAAAATGAAAAAGAAGATGAAGAAGTAGACGAAGATGATGAAGAAGAAGATGAAGAAGACAAAGGATAGAAAGAAGAAGAAGAAGAAAAAGAAGAAGTAGAAGAAGAAGAAAAAAAGAAGAAGAAAATGAAGAAGAAGAAAAGATGAGGAAGAGAAAGAAAAAGAAGAAGAAGAAGTAGATGAAGAAGAAGAAGTAGTAGAAGAAGAAGGAGAAGAAGAAGAAGAAGAAGAAGAAGAAGAGGAAGAAGAAGAAGAAGAATAAGAAGAAGAAGAAGAAGAAGAACAAAAATGAGAAGAAGAAGAAGAAAAATAATATGAAGAAGAAGGAATTGATGAAGGAGAAGAAGGAGAGGAAGAAGAAGAAGAAGACAAAGAAAAAAGAGGAGGGGATGAAGAAGAACAAGAAGTAGTAGTAGTAGAAGAAGAAGAAGATGAAGAAGACGTCGAAGAAGGAGAAGAGGAACTAGAAGAAGAAGAACAAGAAGAAGAAAATGAAAAAGAAGAAGAACAATAACAAGAAGAAGCAGAAGAAGTGCAAGAAGATGGAGAAAAACGAGAAGAAAAAGGAGAATAATAATAAAAATAATAATAATAATAATAGTAATAATAATAATAATAATAATACTTAGAAGAAGAAGAAGAAGTAGGAGGAGAACTAGAAGTGTATGAAGAAGTAGAAGAAATATACAAAGGAGAGGAGGAGGAGAAGATGGAGAAGAGAAGTAATAGAAGAAGAAGAAGATGGACCAGAACTTGAAGAAGAAGTTGAAGGAAAAGGCAAAGAAGGAGAAGCAGGAGAAGGGGAAGAGAAGAAGAAGAAGAAGAAGAAGAGGAGGAAGAAGAAGAAGAAGAAGGCGAAGAATTAGAAGAAGTAGAAAAAGAAGATAAAGAAGAATAAGAATAAGAATAAGAAGAAGATGACAATGATGAACAATAAAAAGATGAAGAAGTTGAAGAAGAAAGAGAAGAAGTTGAAGACGAAGAAGAAGAAGAAGATGATGATGATGATGATGAAGGAAATCAAGAAGAAGAAGAAGAAGAAGAAGAAGACGAAGAAGAAAAAGAAGAAGATCAAGAGGAGGAAGAGGAAGAAGAAGTAGAAAAAGAAGAAGAAGAAAAAGAAGAAGAAGAAGAAGAAGAACAAAAAGAAGAAGGAGGAGGAGGAGGAGGAGGAGAGGAAGATGAACAAGAAGAGGAAGAAGAAGAAGAAGAAGAAGAAATGCATGAAGAAGTAGAAGAAGAAGAAGAAGAAAAAGAAGAAGAAGAAGAAGAAGAAGAAGAACAAGATGTAGAAGAAGTAGAAGAAGTAGAATAAGTAGACAAAAAATGACAATAATAATAATAATAATAATAATAATAATAAAAATATGAAGAAGAAAACTATGACGATGATGAAAAAAAAAGAAGAAGAAGATAAAGAAGAAGAAGTAGAAGAAGAGGAAGAAGAAGAAGAGAAGAAGAAGAAGAAGAAGAGGAAGGAGAAGAAGAAGAAGAAGAAGAAGAAGATGTAGAAGATGAGAAGTAAGATGTAGAAGAAGAAGAAGAAAAAGAATAGAAGACGAATAAAAACAAGGCAAAGTAGAAGAAGAAGAAGAAGAAGAAGCAGAAGAAGAAGAAGAAGAAGAAGAAGAAAATGAAGAAGAAGAAGAACAAGAAGATGATGAAGAAGAAGAAAAAGAAGAATAACAGGAAGAAGAAGAAGAAGAAGAAGAAGAAAAAGAAGAAGTAACAGAAGAAGAAGAAGAAGAAGAAGAAGAAGAGCAAGAAGAAGAAGTAGTAGAAGAAGAAGAAGAAGATGATGAAGATGAAAAAGAAGCTGACGAAAAAGAAGAAGAAGACAAAAAAGTAGAAGAAGAAGATGACGAAGAAGAAGATGAAGAAGAGGAAGGCAAAGAAGAAGAAGAAGAAGAAGAAGATGAAGTTGGACAAGAAGAAGAAGAAGAAGAAGTTGGACAAGAAGAAGATGAAGAAAAAGAAGAAGGATAAGAAGAAGAAGAAGAAGAAGAAGAAGGAGATGGAGAAGAAGAGGAAGAAG
>JAIUJO010002421.1:2500-17500 GCA_023846275.1 Vanilla planifolia | reverse complement strand
ACGAAGAAGACAAAGAAGAAGTAGAAGAAGACGTTGAAGAAGAAGAGGAAGAAGACAACGAAGAAGAAGAAGAAGAAGAAGAAGAAGAAGAAGAAGAAGAAGAAAAAGAGAAAGAAGAAGAAAAAGAAGAAGAAGAAAACAAAGTAGAAGAAGAAGAAAATGAAGATGAAGATGAAGAAGACAAAGGATAAGAAGAAGAAAAAGATGAAGAAGATAAGAAGAATAAAAAGAATAAAACAAAAGAAGTAGAAGATGAAGACTACGAAGAAGAAGAAGAAAAAGAAGGTGACAAAGAAGAAGAAGAAGAAGAAAAAAGTCATAGATGAAGAAGAATAAGATGAAAAAGAAGAAAAAATGAAGAAGATGATGAAAAAGAAAAACATGAAGAAGAGGAAGAAGTAGAAGAACAAGAGGAAAAACAAGAATAAGAAAAAGGAGCAATCAAAGAAGAAGAAGAAGAAGAATAAGATGAAGACGAACAAGAAGAAGAAGAAGTTGAGGAAAAAGAGGAAGAATAAGAAGAAGAAGAAAAAGAAAAAGAAGGAGAAGAAGAAGAAAAAGAAGGAGAAGAAGAAGAAGAACAAGAAGAATAAGAAGAGAAAGAAGAAAAAGAAGAGAATGAAGATAAAGAAGAAAAAGAAGTGGAAGAAGAAAAAGACGAAGAAGAGGAAAAATAAGAAGACGAAGAAGAAGAAGAAGAAGAAGAAGAAGAAGAAGAAGAAGAAGAAGAAAAAGAAGAAAAAGAAGAAGAAAAAGAAGAAGTAAAAGCAGAAAATGAACAACAACAAGAAGAAGAAGAAATAGAAGAAGGGGAACTAGATGTAAAAGAAAAAAAAGATGCGGAAGAAGAAGAAGAAGACGAAGAAGAAGAAGAAGCAGTAGAAGAAGAAGAAGAAGTAGAAGAAGAAGAAGAAGATGATGATGATGACAAAGAGAAGAAGAAGAAGAACAAGAAGATGATGATGATGATGAAGAACAAGAATATGAAAAAGAAAAAGTATATGAACAAGAAGAAAAAGAAGAATTAGAAGAAGAAGAGGACAAAGTGGAAGAAGAAGAAGATGAAAAAAAGATGAAGATGGAATAGAAGAATGAGAACAAGTAGAAGAAGAAGATGATAAATAAGAAGAAAAAGAAGTAAAAGAAGAAGTACAATAAGATGAAGAAGAAGAAGAAGAAATTTAAGAAGAGGAAGAAGAAGAAGAAGAAGAAGTAGAAGAAGAAGACGAAGACAAAGAAGAAGAAGAAGAAGTAGAAGAAGAACATGAAGATGAAGAAGAAGAAGAAGAAGAAGAAGAAGAAGAAGTTGATGGTGAAGAAGAAGAAGAAAAAGAAGAAGAGGAAGAAGAAGAAGAGGAAGAAGAAAATAAGTTGAAGAAAAAAGTATAAGAAGAAGATTGAGAAAGACAAAAAGGAGAAGAAGAAGAATAAAAATAAAAATAAGATGAAGAAAATGAAGAAGAATGACAAAAAGAAGAAGAAGATGAACAAGAAGAGGAAGATGAAGAAGAAGAAGATGTGGAAGGAAAAGAAGAAGACGAAGAAATGGAAGAAGAATAAGGCGAAGAAGTAGAAGAGGAAAAAGAAGAAAAAGACGAAGAAGAAGAAGAGGAAGAAGAAGAAGCAAATGTGGAACAAGAAGATGAAAAAGAAGAATAAGAAGAAGAAAAAGAAGAAGATGTAGAAAAAGGGAAAAAGAGGAAGAAGAAAAAGAAAAAGAGGAAGAATAAGAATAAAAAGAAGTAGAAGAATAAGAACAATAAGAATAAGAAAAATAAGAAGAAAAAGAAGATGAAGGAGATGTAGAAGAAGGAGAAGAGGAAGATGAAGAAAGAGAAGAAGAAGAAGAAGAAGAAAAAGAAGGAGAAGAAGATGAAGAAGATGTTGAAGAAGAAGAAGAGGAAGAAGAAGAAGAAGATGAGGAAGTTGAAGAAGAAGAAGAAGATGAAAAAGAAGAAGAAAAAAAAAATAAAGAAGAAGAAGACAACGATGAAGAAGAAGAGGAAGAAGACAAAGAAGAAGACGAAGACGAAGAAGAACAAGAACAACAAGAAGAAGAAGAAGATCAAGAAGAAGAAGAAGATTAAGAAGAAGAAGAAGAAGAAGAGGAAGATGAAGAAGAAGAAGAAAAAGAAGAAGAAGTAAAGAAGAGGAAGAAGAAGGAAAAGAAGAAAAGAAGAAGAAGAAGAAGAAAAAGATAAACAACAACAAGGAATAGAAGGAGAAGAAGAAGATGAAGCAAAAGAAGAAGAAGAAGAAGAAGAAAAGAAGAAGAAAAGAAGAAGAAGAAGAAGAAGAAGAAGAAGAAGAAGAAGAAGAAGATGATGATGATGATCCAAAAGAAGAAGCATAAGAAGAAGAAGAAAAGAAGAAAATGAAAAGAAGAATAGGAAGTAGAAGAAGAAAAAGAAGAAGGAGAAGAAGAAGAAGAAGAAGTAATGGAAGAATGAGATGAAAAAGAACAAGAATAAGTAGTAGAAGAAGAAGGAATGGAAGAATGAGAAGAAAAAGAACAAGAATAAGAAGAAGTAGATGAACAAGAAGATGATAATGATGATGAAGTAGAAGAAGTAGATGAAGAAGAAGAAGAAGAAGATGAAAAAGAAGAAGAAGAAGAAGAGGAAGAAGGGGAAGTAGAAGAAGAAAAAGAAGAAGAAGAAGAAGAAAAGAAAAAGAAGAAAGAGAAGAAGAAGACTAAGATGAAGAAGATAAAGAATAATAATAATAATAATAATAATAATAATAATAATAACAATAATAATAATAATAAGTAGGCATAGAAGAAGAAGAAGAGGATGAAGAAGAAGAAGAAGGAGATGAACAAGAAGAAAATGATGGGGAAGATGAAGAATAAAAAGAAAAAGACGAAGAAGAAGAAGACGAAGAAAAAAGGAGTAGTAGAAGAAAAAGAAGAGTAAGAAGAAGAAGAAAAAGAAGAGGAAGAAGGAGAAAAAGAAGAATGCGAAGGCGAAGAAGATGAAGAACCTGAGGAAGAAGAAGAAGAAGATGACGATGAAGAAGAAGGAGAAGAAGAAGATGAAGTAGAAGGAGAAAAAGAAGAAGTAGATGAAGTACTTCAAGAAGAAGAAGGGGAAGATGAAGAAGATGAGGATGATGAAGATGATGATGAAGGAGACGAAGAAGGAGTTGAAGATGATTAAGAAGATGAAGAAGAAGATGAGGAAGAATAGGAAAAAGAAGAAGAAGAATAAGTACTTGAAGAAGAAGAAGAAGAAGAAGAAGAAGAAGATGAAGTTGAAGAAGAAGGTGAAGAAGAAGAAGAAGTCAAAGGTGGAGGAAGAGAAGTAGAGATGAAGAAGAAGAAGAAGGAGAAGAAGAAGAAGAAAAATGCAAGGAAGAAGAGAAAGTAGAAGAAGAAGAAGAAGAACAGCAAGAAAGTGAAGCAGAAGAAAAACAAGAAGAAGATTTAGAAGATGAAGACGAAGAATGGGAAGAAGAAGAAGATGAAGAGGAAGGAAGAGTAGAAGAAGAGGAAGATGACGTTGAAGAATAAGAAAAAGCAGAAGTTGAAGAAGAAGAAGAAGTAGTAGTAGAACAAGAAGAAGAAGGAAAAGAAGAAGAAGAAGAAGAAGAAGAAAACGAAGAAGAAGAAGAAGAAAAAGAAGAAGAAAAAAAAGAGGAACAGGAAGGAGAAGAAGTAGATGAAGTTGAAGAAAAAGAAGAAAAAGGAAGAGGAGGTGGAGGTGGAGGTGAAAAAGAAGTAGATGCTGAACAAGTAGAGAAAGAAGAAGGACAAGAAGAAGAAGGAGAAGAAAATGAAGAAGAGGATGAAGAAGACGACGAAGAAGAAGAAGAAGAAGTAACACGAAGAAGAAGAAGAAGAAGAAGAAGAAGAAAACAAAGAAAAACTAGAAATCGAAGAAGAAGAAAACGAAGAAGAAGATGAAGAACAAGTGGAAGAAGAAGAAGAAGAAGAAGAGGAAGAAAAGGAAGAACAAGAGAAAGATGGAGAAGAAGAAGATAGAAAAAGAAGAAGAAGAAGAAAAAGAAGAAGATGAAGAAGAAGTAGATGAAGAAGAAGAAGAACAAGAAGAAGAAAAAGAAGAAGAAAAAGTAGTAGTATAAGAACAAGAAGAAGACGAAGAAGTAGAGGAAGAAAAGATAAAAGAAGAAAAAAGAAGATGTAAAAGAATAGAAAGAAGAAGAAGAAGAAGAAGAAGAAGAAAAAAAAGAAAAAGAAGAAGAAGAAGAAGAAGTAGAAGAAAAAGAAGAAGAAGAAGATGGTGATGAAGTTGAAGAAGAATAAGGAGAAGAAGAAGAGTAACAAGAAGAAGAAGAAGATGATGATGATGAAGAAGAAGAAGAAAAAGACAGATGAAAAAGAAGAAGAAGGAGACGAAGAGGATGAAGAAAAAGTAGAAAAATGAGTAGAAAAAGAAGACAAAGAAGAAGAAGAAGAAAAAGTGGAAGAAGACGAAGAAGAATAAGAAGAAGAAGAAGAAGAAGAAGACGAAGAAGAAGAAAAAGAAGAAGAAAAGGAAGAAAAGGAAGAGCAAGAAGAAGAATAAGAAGAAGAACAACAAGAAGAACAAGAATAAGAAGAAAGATAAGAAAAACATGAAGAATAAGAAGTAGATGAGGAAGAAGAAGAAGAATTAGAATAAGAAGATGACCAAGAAGATAAGGAAAAGGACAAAGAAGAAAATAAAGAATAAGAAGTAGAAGGCAAAGAAAAAGAAGAAGAACAAAAAGAAGAAGATTAAAAAGTAGAAGAAGATGAAGTAGAAGAACGAGAAGAAGACTAAGAAAAAGAAGAAGAAAAAATGGAAGAAGAAGAATAAGAAGATGATGATAAAGAAGAACTAGAAGAAGAAGAAGAAGAAGAAGTAGAAGAAGAAGAACAACAAGAAGAAGAAGAGGAAGAAGTATTAGTAGATGAATTAAAAGAAGAAATAGAAGAATAAGATGACAAAGAAGAAGAAGAAGAATAAAAGGGTGAAGGAGGAGGAGGAGGAGGAGAAGAAGAAGAAGAAGAAGAAGAAGAAGAAAAAGAAGAAGAAAAGGAGGAAGAAGGAGAAGGAGAATAATAAGAAGGAGGAGTAGAAGAAAAAGAAGAAGAAGAAGAAGAAGAAAAGGACGAGGAAGAAGGAGAACGAGAAGAAGGAGAAGGAGAAGGAGCAGAAGAGAAAGAAGAAGGAGAAGAAGAAGAAGTAGAAAAAGAGGAGGAAGAAGATAAAGAATAAGGAGACGAAGAGGACGAAGACGAAGAAAAGGAAGAAGAAGAAGATGAAGAAGATGAAGAGGAAGAAGAAGAACAAGAAAAAGAAGATGAAGACAAAGAAGAAGAAAAAGAAAATGAAGAAGATGAAGAAGAAGAAGACGAAGAAGAAGAAGCGAAAAAAGAAGAAAAAAAAGAAGAACAAGAAGAAGAGATGAAGAAGAAGAAGAAGAAGAAGAAGAAGAAGAGGAAGAAGATGAAGAATATGAAGAAGAAAAAGAAGAAGGAATAAAAGAAGGAGAAGAAGAAGACGAAGAATGGGAAGAAGAAGAAGAAGAAGAAGAAGAAGAAGAAGAGAAATGGGAAAAAGAAGAAGGAGAAGGAGAAGAAAAAGAACATGGCAAAGATGAAGAAGAAGGAGAAGAAGAAGAGGAAGAGGAAGATGAAGATGAGGGAGAAGAAGAAGATGAAGTTGATGAAGACGAAGAAGAGGAAGAAGAAGAAGGCGAAGAAGAAGAAAAAGAAGAAGAAGAAGAAGAAAAAGAAGAAGAAGAAAAAGATGAAGAAGAATAAGAAGAATAAGAAGAAGAAGAAGATGTAGAGAAAGATGAAGATGAAGAATAAGAAGAAGAAGGAGAGAAGAAGAAGAAGTACAAGAATAAGTAGAAAAAGAAGACGAATAAGAAGAAGAAGAAGAAGGAGAAGAAGAAGAAGAAGAAGAAGATGACAGAGAAGAAGAAGAAGAAGAAGAGATGAATTTGATGTAGAAGAACAACTAGAAGAAGGAAAGAAGAAGAAGATGAAGAAGAAGAAAAAGAAGAAGAGGAAAAAGAAGAAGAAGAAAAAGATGAAGAACAAGGAGGGGTAGATGAAGAGTAAGAAGGAGAAGGAGTAGAGAAAGAAGAAGATGAAAAAAGACAAGAAGAAAAAGAAGAAGAAGAAGAACAAAAAGAAGAAGAGGAAGAAGAAAGAGAAGAAAAACATGAAGAAGAAGAAGAAGAAAAAGTAATTAAAGAAGGAGAAGAAGAAGAAGTAGTAGTAGTGGAAGAAAAAGAAGAGGAAGAAGAAGAAGAAGAATAGGAGAGGAAGAAGATGAAGAAGAATTAGAAGAAAAAGAAAAAAGGAGAAGAAGAAGAATAAGAGGAAGGAGAAGAACAAGTAAACAGAGAAGAATAATAAAAAGAAGATGAACAAGAAGGAGAGGAAAAAGTAGGAGAAGAAGAAGAAGAAGAAAAAGAAGAAGAAAAAATAAGAAGAAGAAGAAGACAAAGAAGAATAAGAACAAGGAGAAGAAAAAGAAGAAGAAGAGGAAGAAGAAGACGAAGACGAAGAAGAAGATGAAGGAGAGAAGAAGAAGAAGAAGAGGGACAAGAAGAAGTAGATAAAGATGACGAAGAAGAAGAAGAGGAAAAAGATGAAGAAGGAGAAGAAGAAGAAGAATAAGATGAATAAGAAGAAGAAGAAGAAGAAGACCAAGAAAAAGAAGAAAAGGAAGAAGAAGAAGAAGAAGAAGGGAAAAAGAAGAAGTAGAAAACTATCAACAAGCAGAACGAGAATAACAATAATAATTATAACAATAAAAAGAATAAAAAGATGACGACCAAGAAAAGAAGAAAAAGGTGAAGAAGATGGCAAAAAATAAGAAGAAGATGAAGACAAAGAAGAAGAAGAAGAAGAAGAAGAAGAAGAAGAATAAGAAAAATATGAAGAAGAAGAAGAAGAAAAAGAGGTGGAACATGAAGAAGTTGATGATGAAGAAGAAGAAGAAGAAGATGTTGAAGTAGAAGATGAAGAGGGAGAAAACGAAAAAGAAGAAGACGAAAAAGGCAATGAAGAAGAAGAAGAAGAAGAAAAGAAGAAGATGAAGAAGAAGAAGAAGGAGAAGAAGAAGAAGAAGAAAATGAAGAAGAAGAATAAGAAGATGAATAAAAATGAGTAGAAGAAGAAGGAGAAGATGAAGCAGAAGAAAGAGAAGAAGAATTAAGAACATAAGAAGAGGAATAAGGAGAAGGAGAAGAAGGAGCAAACTAGAAGAAGAAGAAAAAGAAGAAGAAGATGATGACGAAGAAGAAGAAGAAGAAGTCGAAGAAGAAGCAAAAAAAGAAGAAGACGAAGAAGAAGAACATGAATAATTGGAAGAAGAAGTTGAAGAAGAAGAGGAGGAAGAAAAAGATAGAGAAGAAGAAGAAGAAGAAGAAGAAAAAGAATAATAATAATAATAATAATAATAATAAGAAGAAGAAGCCAAAGAAGAAGAAGCCAAAGAAGAAGAAGAAGAAGATGATGATAATGATGATGAAGAAGAAAAAGATGAGGAAAAGAAAGATGGAGTTGTTGAAGGAGAAAAAGAAGAAGAATAGAAGGAAGAAGGAAAAGATGAAGAAAAAGAAGAACTAGAACAATAAGAAGAAGAATAAAAAGAGAAAGAAGAAGAAGACGAAGAAAAAGAAGAAGAAGAAGAAGAAGGTGAAGAAAAAGAAGTAGAAGAGAAAGGAGAAGAAGGAGAAAAAAATAAGAAGAAGAACAAGCAAAAGAAGAAGAAGAAGGAGAAGAAGAAGAAGAAGAAGAAGGAGAAGAAGAAGAAAATGAAGAAGAAAAAGAAGATGAAGAAGAAGAAGAAGAGGAATAAGAACAAGACGATGATGAAGAAGAAGTCGAAGAAGAAGAAAATTAAGAGGAAGAAGAAGAAGAAAATGATGATGAAGAAGAAGACGTAGAAGAAGAAGAAGAAGAAGAAGAAGAAGAAGAAGAAAAGAAGAAGAAGAAGAGGAAGTAGAAGAAGAGGATGAAGACGAAGAAGAAGAAGAAAAAGAAGAAGAAGAAAAAGAACCTGAAAAAGAACAACGAAGGGGAAGTAGAAGAAGAAGAAGAAGAAGAACAGCAACAGCGAGAAGTAGAAGAAGAAGAAGAAGAAGAAGGAGAAGAAGAAGAGTAAGATGATGATGATGATAACCAAGAGGAAGAAGAAAAAGACGAAGAAGAAGACGTTGAAGAAGAAGAAGAAGAAGAAGATGAAGAAAAAGAAGAAGAAGAAGCAAGAGAAGAAAAATAAGAAGATGGAGTAAAGGAAGAACAATAGGAAGAGGAAGAGGAAGAAGAACAAGAAGAAGAAGATGAAGAATAAAAAAGAGTAGAAGAAGAAGATGATGATGAAAAAAAAGATGAAGGAAGAGAAGAAAAAGGAAAAGAAGAAGGAAGAGAAGAGGTAGAAGAATAAGGAGAAGGAGAAGAAGAAGGAGTAGTAGAAAAAGGAGAAGAAGAAGAAGAAGAAGGCAAAGAAGAAGAAGAAGAAGAAGAAGAAGAACAAGAACAAGAGCAAGAAGAAGAAGAAAAAGATGATGAAGATGAAGAAGAAAAGATTAAGAAGTAGAAGAAGAAGAACAAGAACAAGAACAAAAAGAAGAAAAAGAAGAAGAAGAAGAAGAAAAAGAAGAAGAAAAAGAAGAAGGAGAAGTAGAAGAAGAAGAAGAAGAAGAAGAAGGAAAAGAAGAAGAAGAAAAGAAGAAGAAGAAGAAGAAGAAGAACAAAAAAAGACGAAGATGAAGATGAAAAAGAAGAAAAAGAAGGAGTAGGAGAAAAAGAAGAAGAAGTAGAAGGGGATGAAGAAGAAGAAGCAAAAGATGCCGATGAAGAAGAAGAAGAAGAAGAAGAAAGAGAAGAATAAGAATAAGAAGTAAAAGAAGAAGAAGAAGTAGTTGTAGAAGAACAAGAAGTAGAACAAGAAAAAGAAGACCAAGAAGAAAAAGAAGAGGAGGAAGAAGAAGAAGATCAAGTGAAAAAGAAGAAGTAAAACAACATCAACAAGAAGAATGAGAATAATAATAATAATAATAATAATAATTATTATTATTATTATTATTATTATTATTATTATTATTATTATAATAATAATAATAATAAGATGACGACTAAGAAGAAGAATAAAAAGGCGAAGAAGAAGAAGGCAAAGGAGAAGAAGTTGAAGACAAAGAAGAAGAAGAAGAAGAAAAATATGAAGAACAAGAAGAAGAAAAAGAGGAGGAACAAGAAGAAGAAGATGATGAAGCAGAACAATAAGAAGAAGAAGAAGATGATAATGATGTTGAAGTAAAAGATGAAGAAGGAGAAGACGACAAGGCAAAAAAGAAGAAGAAGAGGAAGAGAAAGAAGAACGAGAGCAAGAGGAAGAAGAAGAAGAAGAAGAAAACAAAAAAGGCAAAGAAGAAGAAGAAGAAGAAGAAGAAGAAGAAGGAGAAGAAGAAGAAGAAGAAGAAGAAGAAAATGAAGAAGTAGAATAAAAAGATAGATAAAAATGAGTAGAAGAAGAAGGAGAAGATGAAGAAGAACAAAGAGAAGAAGAATAAAGAGCAAAAGAAGAGGAACAAGGAGAAGGAGAAGATGGAGCCGAAGAAAAAGAAGAAGAAGATGGCGAAGAAGAAGAAGAAGAAGAAGAAGAAGCAGAAGAAGAAGAAGAAGAAGTCGAAGAACAAGAACATGAAGAAAAGGAAGAAGAAGTCGAAGAAGAAGACGAGGAAGAAAAAGATGGAGAAGAAGAAGAATAAGAAGAAAAAGAAGAAGATGAAGAATAAGAATAAGAAGAAGAAGAAGAAGCCAAAGAAGAAGAAGAAGAAGAAAAAGATGATGATGAAGAAGAAAAAGATGATGATGAAGAAGAAAAAAATGAAGAAGAGAAAGATGAAGGAGTTGTTGAAGGAGAAAAAGAAGAAGAAGAAGAGGAAGACGGAAAAGAAGAAGAAGAAGAAGAAGAAGAACTAGAACAATAAGAAGAATAAGAAGAAGAAGAAGACGAAGTAGAAGAAGAAGAAGAAGAAGAAGGCGAAGAAAAAGAAGTGGAAGAGAAACAAGAAGAAGGAGAAAAAGGATAAGAAGAAGAACAAGTAGAAGAAGAAGAAGAAGAAGAGGAAGAAAAAGAAGAAGAAGAAGAAGAAGAAGAAAACAAAGGAGGAGAAGAAGATGAAGAAGAAGAAGAAGACGAATAAGAAGAAGATGATGATGAAAAAGAAGAAGTCGAAGAAGAAGAAAATTAAGAGGAAGAAGAAGAAGAAGATGATGAAGAAGAAGACGTAGAAGAAGAAGAAGAAAAAAGAAGAAGAAGAAGAAGAAGAAGAAGAAGACACAAAGAAGAAGTGGAAGAGGACGTAGAAGAAGAGGAAGAAGACGAAGAAGAAGAAGTAGATGAAGAAGAAGAAGAAGAAAAAGAACAAGAAAAAGAAACAACAACAAGAAAAAAAAAGACAAAAAGAAGAAGGCGAAGTTGAAGAAGAAGAAGAACAATGACAACAATAATAATGAGAAGAAGAAGAAGTATAAGAAGCAGAATAAGAATAAGAAGAAGAAGAAGAAGAAGGAGAAGAAGAAGAGTAAGATGATGATGATGATGACCAAGAGGAAGAAGAAAAAGACGAAGAAGATGTTGAAGAAGAAGAAGAACAAGGAAAACAATAAAATGGAGTAAAAGAAGAACAAGAAGAAGAGGAAGAGGAGGAGGAAGAAGAAGAAGAAGAATAAAAAAGAGTAGAAGAAGAAGAAGATGAAGAAAAAGAAGACGAAGGAAGAGAAGAAAAAGAAAAAGAAGGAAGAGAAGAAGAAGAGGAATAAAGAGAAGGAGAACAAGAAGGAGTAGTAGAAGAAGGAGAAGAAGAAGAAGAAGAAGGCAAAAAAGAAGAAGAAGAAGAAGAACAAGAGGAAGAAGAAGAAAAAGAGGATAAAGAAGAAGAAGAAAAATAAGAAGAAAAAGAAGAAGGAGAATAAGAAGAAGAAGAAGAAGAATTAGAAGAAAAAGTAAAAGAAAAAGAAGAAGAAGAAGAAATAGGAGAAGAAAAACAAAAAAAGAGGTCAAAGAAAAAGAAGAATTTGAAGAAGAAGAAGAGAAAGAAGAAGTTAAAGAAGAAAAAGAAGAAAAAGAATAACAGAAGAAGAAGAAGAAGAAGAAGAACAAGAACAAGTAGAAGAAGAAGAAGAAGAAGAAGAAGAAGAAAAACAAGAAGAAGAAGAAATAGAAGAAGCAGAAGAAGGAGAAGAAGATGAAGGAGGAGAAGGTGAAGAAGAAGAAGACAAAGAAGAAGAAGAAGAAGGAGAAGAAGAAGGCAAAGAAGAAGAAGGAGAAGATGAAGAAGAAGAAGACCAAGAAAAGCAAGAAGTATAAGACAAAGGAGAAGATGAAGAAAATTATGAAAAACTTGAAGAAGAAGAAGAAGAAGAAGGGGTAAAAGAGGAAGAAGAAGAAGTAGAAGTAGTAGAAGAAGAAGAAGAAGAATGGAAAGAAGAAGATGAGGAAGAAGACGAAGAAGAAGAAGAAGAAGCAGAAGAAGAAGGTGACAAAGATAAAGAAGAAGAAGAAGAAGGTGACAAAGATAAAGAAGAAGAAGAAGGGGAAGAAGAAGAAATAGAAGAAGAAGTTGAAGAAGTAGAAAATGATGATGAACAAGAGGAAGAAGAAGAAGAAGAAGAAGAAGTAGACAAAGAAGAAGAAGATGACGATGATGAAGAAGAAGAAAATGAAGAATAGGCAGAAAAAGAAGAAGATGAAGAAGAAGAAGAAGTGAAAGATGAAGAAGAAGAATAAAAACAATAACAAAAATTCGAAGAACATCAAGAAGAAGAAGACCATGATGAAAAAGAAGGAAAAGAAGAAAAAGAAAAAGAGGAAGATGAAGAAGAAGAAGGAGATAAAGAAGAAGTAGAAGTAGAAGAAGAAGAAGTAGTAGTAGTAGTAGTAGTAGAAGAAGAAGAAGAAGAAGAAGAAGAAGAAGAATAAAAGAAGAAGAAGAAGAAGAAGATGAAGAAGAATAAAAGAAGAAGAAGAAGATGACGATGATGATGAAGAAGATAAAGAAGAACAAGAAAAAAAACAGGAAGAAGATGTCAAAGAAGAACTAGATGAGGAAGAAGAAGAAGAGGAAGAAAAAGGAAAAGAAGAATAAGAATAAAGAGAAGAAGAAGAATAATAAAAAAGGAGAAGAAGAAGAATAAAAATAAGAAAAATAATAAGAAGAAAAAGAAGAAGAAGTAGGAGAAGAAGAAGAAGAAGAAGAAGAAGGAGAAGAAGTAGAATGAGAAGGAGAAGAAAAAGAAGGAGAAAAAGAAGAAGAAGGTGAACAATAAGTAGTAGTTGAAGAAGATGAAGAAGAAGACAAAGAAGGAGTAGAAGAAAATAAGTAGAAGAAAAAAGTATTAGAAGAAGATGAAGAAAGAGAAAAAGGAGAAAAAGAAGAATAAAAATAAAAATAAGACGAAGAAAATGAAGAAGAATGACAAAAAGAAGAAGAAAAGAAGGAGAAGAAGTAGATGATCATGAAGAAGACGATGAAGAAGAAGAAGATGTGGAAGGAAAAGAAGAAGACGAAGAATGGAAGAAGAATAAGGCGAAGAAGAAGAGGAAAAAGAAGAAGAAACAAATGTGGAACAAGAAGATGAAGAAGAAGAATAAGAAGAAGAAAACGAGGAAGATGTAGAAAAAGAGTAAAAAGAGGAAGAAGAAAAAGAAAAAGAAGAAGAATAAGAATAAAAAGAAGTAGAAGAAGAAGAAGAACAAGAACAAGAAAAATAAGAAGAATAAGAAGATGAAGGAGATGTAGAAGAAGGAGAAGAGGAAGATGAAGAAAGAGAAGAAAAAGAAGAAGAAGAAGAAGAAGAAGGAGAAGAAGATGAAGAAGATGTTGAAGAAGAAAAAGAGCAAGAAGAAGAAGAAGATGAAGAAGTGGAAGAGGAAGAAGAAGATGAAAAAGAAGAAAAAAATGAAGAAAAAGAAGACAACAACGAAGAAGAAGAGGAAGAAGAAGAAGAAGAAGATGAAGACGAAGAAGAAGAAGAAGAAGAAGAAGAAGAAGAAGAAGAAGAAGAAGAAGAAGAAGAAGATTAAGAAGAAGAAGAAGAGGAAGATTTAGAAGAAGAAGAAAAAGAAGAAGAAGAAAAGAAGAGGAAGAAGAAGAAAAAGAAGAAAAGAAGAAGAAGAAGAAGAAAAAGATAAACAACAACAAGGAATAAAAGGAGAAGAAGAAGATGAAGCAAAAGAAGAAGAAGAAGAAAAGAAGAAGAAGAAGAAGAAGAAGAAGAAGAAGAAGATGATGATGATGATCAAAAAGAAGAAGCATAAGAACAAGAAGAAAAAGAAGGAAATGAAAAGAAGAAGAGGAAGTAGAAGAAGAAAAAGAAGAAGAAATAGAAGAAGGAGAAGAAGAAGAAGAAGAAGAAGAAGGAATGGAAGAATGAGAAGAAAAAGAACAAGAATAAGAAGAAGTAGTAGAAGAAAAAGGAATGGAAAAGTGAGAAGAAAAAGAACAAGAATAAGAAGAAGTAGTAGAAGAAGAAGAGGAAGAAGGGGAAGTAGAAGAAGAAAAAGAAGAAGAAGAAGAAGAAGAAAAGAAGAAGAAGAAAGAGAAGAAGAAGAGGAAGATGAAGAACATAAAGAATAATAATGATAATAATAATAATAATAAGTAGGCACAGAAGAAGAAGAAGAGGATGAAGAAGAAGAAGAAGGAGACGAACAAGAAGAAAATTATGGGGAAGATGAAGAATAGAAAGAAGAAGATGGAGAAGAAGAAGACGAAGAAAAAAGGAGTAGTAGAAGAAAAAGAAGAGGAAGAAGAAGAAGGCGAAGAAGTGGAAGAAGGAGAAAAAGAAAAATGCGAAGGCGAAGAAGATGAAGAACCTGAGGAAGAAGAAGAAGAAGATGACAATGAAGAAGAAGGAGAAGAAGAAGATGAAGTAAAAGAAAAAAAAGAAGTAGATGAAGTACTTCAAGAAGAAGAAGGGGAAGAAGAAGAAGAAGAAGAGGATGATGATGATGATGATGATGATGATGATGAAGGAGACGAAGAAGGAGTTGAAGATGATCAAGAAGTTTAAGAAGAAGACGAGGAAGAACAGGAAAAAGAAGAAGAAGAATAAGTACTAGAAGAAGAATAAGAAGAAGAAGACGATGAAGTTGAAGAAGAAGATGAAGAAGAAGAAGAAGTCAAAGGAGGAGGAGGAGAAGTAGAGATGAAGAAGAAGAAGGAGAAGAAGAAGAAGAAAAATGCAAGGAAGAAGAGGAAGTAGAAGTAGAAGAAGAAGGATTGCAAAAGAGTGAAGAAAAAGAAGAAGAAGAAGAAGATTTAGAAGATGAAGATGAAGAACGGGAAGAAGAAGAAGATGAAGAGGAAGGAAGAGTAGAAGAAGAGGAAGATGATGCTGAAGAAGAAGAAAAAGCAGAAGTTGAAGAAGAAGAAGAAGAAGAAGTAGTAGAATAAGAAGAAGGAAAAGAACATGAAGAAGAAGAAGTTAAAGAAGAAGAAGAAAATGAAGAAGAAGATGATGAAGAAGAAGAAGAAAAAGAAGAGAAAGAGGAAGGAGAAGAAGCGGATGAAGTCGAAGAAAAAGAAGAAAAAGGAAGAGGAGGTGGAGGAATAAAAGAAGTAGAAGCTGAACAAGTAGGAAAAGAAGAAGGACAAGAAGAAGAAGGAGAAGAAATTGAAGAAGAGGATGAAGAAGAAGACGAAGAAGAAGAAGAAGAAGTAACATGAAAAAGAAGAAGAAGAAGAAGAAAATGAAGAGAAACTAGAAATCGAAGAAGAAGAATAAGATGATGAAGAAGAAGAAAACAAAGAAGAAGATGAAGAACAAGAGGAAGAAGAAGAAGAAAACGTAGTTGAAGAAGAAGAAGAAGAAGAAGAGGAAGAAAAGAAAGAACAAGAGAGAGATGGAGAAGAAGAAGATAGAAAAAGAAGAAGAAGAAGAAGAAGAAGAAGAAGAGGAACAAGAAGAAGAAAAAGAAGAAGAAAAAGTAGTAGTATAAGAACAAGAAGAAGACGAAGAATTAGAGGAAGAAAAGATAAAAG
>JAIUJO010003259.1:30000-32500 GCA_023846275.1 Vanilla planifolia | reverse complement strand
CAAAGAACATGATTTAGTAGAAGAAGAAGATGTAGAAGAAGAAGGTGTAGAAGAAGAAGATGTAGAAGATGAAGAGGATGAAGGAGAAGAAGAAGAAGAAGAGGTAGAAGTAGAAGAAGAAGACGAAGAAAAAGAAGAAGAAGAAAAGGAAAAAGAAGATGATGAAGAAGAGGAAGAAAATGAAGAAGAAGCAAAAGAAGAAGAAGAAGGAGGAGAAGAAGAAGAAGAAAAAGAAGTGGTAGAAGAAGAAGAAGAAAAAGAGAAAGAATAAGTACAAGAAATAGAAGAAGACGATGAAGAAAGAAGAAGAAGATGAAGAAGGAGATGAAGAAAAAGAAGAAGAAGAAGAAGGAGGGGGAGGAGACGAAGAACAAGAAGAGGAAGAAGATGAAGAAGTAGAAGAAGAAGAAGAAAAAGAAGAAGTGATAAAAGAATAAGATAAAAAAAAAGTAGTTAAAGTAGAAGAAGTAGAAGAAGAAGAAGAAGAAGAAGATGTAGAAGTAGAAGATGAGGATGAGGAATAAGAACAAGAAGAATAAGAAGAAGAAGTAGAAGAAGAACAAGAAAATGAAGATGACGGAGAAGAAGAAAAAGGAGAAGAAGAAGAAGAAAAAGTGAGAGAGGGAGATGAAGATGAAGAAGAAGAAGAAGAAAAAGAAAAAGATGAAGAATAAGAAGAAGAAGAAGAAGACAAAGATGAAGAAGAAGATGGAGAAGAAGAGGAAGAAGAAGAAAAAGAAGATGAAGAAGAAGATGGAGAAGATGAAGAAGAAGAAGAAGAAGAAGGGGAATAATAAGAACAACAAGAAGAATAAGAAGAAGAATATGATGTAGAGGTAGTGAAAGAAGAAGGAGATGATGAGGATGAAGAAGAAGAAGAAGAAGGATACGAACTAGAAGAAGAAGAAGAAGAAAGAGATGAAGGTGAAGAAGGAGAAGAAGAAGAAATAGAAGAAGAAGAAGAAGGAGAAGAAGAAGAAGAAGAAAGAGAAGAAGAACAAGAACAAGAACAAGATGAAGAAGACGAAGATGGACAAGAAGTAGAACACTAAGAAGAAGAAGAAGCTAAAGATGAAAAAGAAAAAGTAGCAGTTGAAGAAGAAGAAGAAGAGGAAGAAGAAGAAGTAAAAGAAGAAGATGAAAAAATATTTGAAGAAGAAGAAGATGACGATGATGAAGAGGTTGAAGAAGAAGAAGAAGAAGAAGGAGAGGAAGAAGAAGAAGAAGATGAAGAAAAAGGAGCAGAAGAAGAATAAAGAAGAAAAAGAAGAAGACAAGGAAGAAAAAGAAGAAGAAGAAGTGGAGGAACAAGGAGAATAAGAAGTAGAAGAAGGAGAAGAATGAGAAGAGGTAAAAGAAGAAGAAGCAATAGAAAAGAAGAAGAAAAAGACAAAGCGAAGGAAGAAGAACAGGAAGACAAAAAAGAAGAAGAAGAAGAAAAAGACGTTGAAGAATAAGATGTAGAAGAAGATGAAGATGAAGAAGAAGAGGATGAAGAAGATGAAGAAGAGGACGACGAAGAAGAAGAAGAAGAAGAAGGAGAAGAAGAAGAAAAAAGAGAAAAAGAAGAAGAAGGAGAAGAAGCAGAAGAAGAACAAGAAGAAGAAGTAGAAGAAGAGGAGAAAGAAATAGAAAAGGAAGAAGAAGTAAATGAAAGAGAAGAAGAAGATGAGGAAAGAAGAAGAAGATGAAGAAGACGAAGAAGAACAAGAAGAAGAAGAAGGAGAAGAAGAAGAAGAGGAAGAAGAAGACGAAGAAGTAGAATGAGAAGAAGTAGAAAAAGAAGAACTAAAATAAGAAGAAGTCAAAGAAGTAAAAGAAGTCAAAGAAGAAGAAGAATTAGAAGAAGACATAAAAGTAGAAGATGAAGATGAAGAATCAGAATAAGAAGAATAGGAAGAAGTTGACGAATTAGAAGAAGAAGAAGAAGAAGAAGAAGAATGAAAAGAAGAAGATGAAGATGAAGAAGAAGAAAAAGTAAGAGAACTAGAAGATGAATAAGAAGAAAAAGATGCAGAAGAAGAAGATGAAGAAGGAAAAGAGGAAGAAGAGGGAGAAGTAGAAGGAGGCGATGGTGATAATGAAGAAGAAGTAGAAGAATACGATGAAGATGAAGAGAAAGAAGAAAAAGAAGAAGAAGAAGAAAAAGAAGAAGAGGGAAAAGAAGAAGTAGAAAAAGAAGAAGAAGTAGAGAAGAAGAAGAAGAAGTAGAAATAAAAGAAGAAGTAGAAGAAGAGAAGGCAGAGGAAGAATAAGATGAAGAAGAAGAAGACGAAGAAGAAGAAAAAAAATGAAGAAGAAAATGATCAGGAAGAAGAAAAAGAAGAAGAATAAGAAGAAGATGAAGAAGTGGAAGAAGAAGAGAAAGACAAAAAATAAGATGCAGAAGAAGAAGAAGAGAAAGAAGAAGAAGAAGAATGAGAAGAAGAAGAAGTAGACGACGAAGAAGAAGAAGAAGAAGAAGAAGAATGAGAGGAAGGAGAAGGAGAAGAGGAAAAAG
>JAIUJO010003259.1:5000-10000 GCA_023846275.1 Vanilla planifolia | reverse complement strand
GAGAAGAAGAAGGCAACAAAGAGGAAGAAGAAGTAGAAGAAGATAGAGAAGAAGAAGAATAAGGAAAAAGAAAAATGCAGAAGAAGAAGTAGGAGAAGAAGAAAAAGAAGAAGAAGATGAAGAAGAAGAAGACAGAGGAGAAGATGATGAAGACTATGAAGAGGAAGAAGATGAAGAAAAAGAAGAAGGATAAGGAGAAGAAGAAGATGAAGATGTAGAAGGACACAATAAAAATGATGAAGAAGAATAAGAAGTTTAAGAAGAAGAAGAAAAACAAGTTAAAGCTGAAGAAGGAGGTAATAGAAAAGAAGAGGAAGTAGTAGAAGAAGAAGAAGTAGAAGAGGAAGTGGAAGAAGAAGAAGAAGAAGAAGAAGAAGAATAAGAAGTAAAAGAAGAAGAACAAGAAGATGAAGAAAAAGAAGGAGAAGGAGGAGGAGGAGGAGAAGAAGAAGAAGAAGAAGAAGAAGAAGACGAAGAAGAAGAAGATGAAGAAGAAGAAGGAGAAGCAGTAGAAGAGGAAGAAAAGGCAGATGAAGTAATAGAAGAAGAAGAAGAAGAAGTAGAAGAAGTAGAAGAAGAAGAAGAAATAGAAGAAGATCAAGAAATAGAAGAAGATGAAGAAGAAGAAGAGGAAGATGATGAAGAAGATGAAGAAGACAAAAAAAGATGGCAAAGAAGAAGAAGGAGAAGTAGAAGAAGAAATAGAAGAAGAAGAAGAAGAAGAAGAAGAAAAAGAAGTAGAAGAAGAGTAAGGAAAAGAAGAAGAAGAAGAAGAAGAAGAAGAAGAAGAAAGGGAAGATGAAGAAGAAAAAGAAGAAGGCAAAGAAGACGAAGAAGAAGAAGGAGAAGAAGAAGAAGAAGAAGAAGAAGAAGAAGAAGAAGATTAAGTAGAAATTGAAGAAGATCAAGATAAAGAGGGAAGAAGAAGATGGAGAAGATGAAGAAGCTGAAAAAGAAGAAGAAGAAGAAGAAGAAGAAGATGAAGACGGAGGAGAAGAAGACAAAGACTAAGTAGAAGAAGAAAAAGAAGATGACGAAAAAGAAGAAGTAGAAGAACAAGAAGAAGACGATGATGTAAAAGAATAAGACAAAAATGAAGAAGAAGAAGAAGACAAAGAAGAAGAAGGAGAAGAAAAAGAAGAATTTGAAGTAGTAGAAGAAGAAAATGAAGATGAAGAAGAAGAAGAAGATGAAGAAGAAGAATAAGAAGGAGAAGAAGAAGAAGGAGAAGAAGGGGAAGAAGAGGAAGAATAAGACATAAAATAAAAGAAGTAGAAGCTGATGATGAAGTAGATGAAGAAGAAAAGCAGAAGAAGAAGAACTAAATGAAGACGAAGAAGAAGAAGAAGAATAAAAAGTAGAAGTAGAGGAAGAAAGAAAAAGAAAAAGTTGAAGAAGGAAGAAGAAGAAGAAGAAGAAGAAGCAGTAGAAGAATAAGAAGAAGAACAAGGACAAGAACAAGAATTAGAATAAGAAGAAAAAGAAGAAGAAGAAGAAGAAGAAGAAGAAGAAGAAGAAGAAGAAGAGGAAGAAAGAAGAAGAAGAAGACGAGGAAGAAGAAGAAGAAGAATAAGAAGAATAAGAAGAAGAAGAAGAAGAAGAAGAAGAAAAAGGAGAAGAAGAAGAATAATATGAAGTTCAAGGAGGAGAAGAAGAAGAAAGAGAAGAAGAAGAAGAAGAAGAAGAAAAAGAAGAAATAGAAAAAGAAGAAGAAGAAGAAGGAAAAGAAGAAGATGAAGAAGAAGAAGGAAAAGAAGAAGATGAAGAAGAAGAACATCATGTTGATGATGAAGAAGAAGAGAAAGTAGAAGAAGAAGCAGAAGAAGAAGAAGAAGAAGAAGAAGAAGAAAAAGAAGAAGAAGAAGATAAACACAAAGATGAAGAAGGACAAGAAGTGGAAGAAGACAAAAATGGAAGAAGAAGAAGAGGATGAAGAAGTTGAAGAAGAAGAAGAAGATGAAGACAATGAAGAAGAAGTAGAAGACAAAGAAGAAGAAGAAGAAGAAGAAGAAAAAGAAAAAAAGAAGGAGAAGAACTAGTAGAAGAAGAACAAGAACAAGACGAAGAAGAAGACAAAGAAGAATAAGAAAAAGAATGAGGAGAAGAAAAGGAAGAAGCCAAAGAAGTGGAAGAAGAAGAAGAAGCAGGAAAAAAACAAGAAGAAGGAGAACAAGAATGAGAATCACAAGAAGAAGAAGAAGGAGAAGAAGAAAAAGAGAGTAGACGTCAAACAACATGAAGAAGAAGAAGAAGAAAATGATGATGAAGTAGAAGAAGAAAAAATGGAAAAGGAGAAGAATATGAAGAAGGAGAAGAAGAAGAAGACGAAGAAGAAAAAGTAGAAGTATAAGAAGCGAAAGTTGAAGAAGAAGAAGACTAAGAAGATGAAGATGAAGATGAAGAAGAAAATGAAGAAGAGGGAAAAGGAGAAGAAGAATAACAGGAAGAAGAAGAAGAAGAAATACAAGAAGAAGAAGTTGAAAAAAAAGAAGATGAAGAAGATGATGATGAGGAGTAGAAAGAGAAGTAAGAGAAAAAAGAGAAGAAAAAGAACAAGAAGAAGAAGAAGAAGAAGACGAAGAAGAAGAACATGAAGAAAAAAGAAGTAGTAGAAGAAGAAGAACAACAAGAAGAGGAGGAAGAAGAAGAAAAGAAAGAAGAAGAAGAAGACAAAGAAGTAGATGATGATGATGAAGAAGAGGAAGATAAAGAAGAAGAAGAAGAAGAAGAAGAAGGAAAGGAAGAAAAAGAATAAGAGGAAGATGAAGACGACAAAGAAGAAGGCGTTAATAAAGAAGAAGAAGAAGAAGAAGGAGAAGAAGGTGAAGAAGAAAGAGAAGAAGAAGAAGAAGAAGAAGAAAAAGAAGTAGTAGAAGAAGAAGAAATAGAAGAAGAGGATGACAAAGAATGAGACGAATAGGAAGAAAGAAGAAGAAAAAGAAGAGGAAGATGAGAAGAAGGAGAAGTAGAAGATTAAAAAGAAAAAGAAGAAAAAGAAGAAGACGAACAAGAAGAAGAAGAAGAAGAATTTAAGGAAGAAGTAGAAGAAGAAGAAGAAGTAAAAGAAGAAGAATGAGAAGAAGAAGAAGAAGAAGAAAAGGTAGAAGAAAAGGAACAAAAAGAAAAAGAAAAAGAAGAAGAATATGAAGAAGAAGATGAAGAAGAAGTTGATGTAGTAGATGATCAAGAAGAAGAAGAAGAAGAAGAGGAAGAAGAAGAACATAAACAACAACAAGAATAAGTAGGAGAAGAAGAAGAAGAAGATGATGAAGAAGATCAAGAGGAGGAAGAAGAAGAAGTAGTAGTAGAAGAAGAAGAAGAAGAAGAAGAAGAAGAAAAAGAAGAACAATAATGTGTAGAATGAGAAGAAAGAAAAGAAAGAGAAGAAGAAGGAGAAGAAGAAGAAGAAGAAGAAGAAGAAGAAGAAAAAGAAGAAGAAGAAGAACAAGAAGATGGGGAGGAAAAATAAGGAGAAGAAGAAGGAGAAAAAGAAGAAAAAGAAAAAGAAGTGAAAGAAGAAGAAAAAGAAAAAGAAGACGAGGAAGAAGAAGAAGACGACGAAGAAGAAGTAGATGACGAAGATGAAGAAGATGATGAAGAATAAGAAGAAGAAGATGATTTAGAAAGAGAAGGTGAATAAGAAGAAGACGACGAAGGTAAAGAAGAAAAACAAGAAGAAGAGGAAGAGGATGAAGAAGAAGAAGAAAAAGAAGAAGAAGAAGAAGAACAAAAAGAAGACAAAGAAGAAGAAGAAGGAGGAGAGAATAAAAAGAAGCAGAAGAAGAAGTGGAAGAAAAAGAAGAAGATGATGATGGAGAAGAAGAAGAAAAGTAGTAGATGAAGAAGAAGAAGACGAAGAAGATGGAGAAGAAGAAGAAGAAGAAGAAGAAGAAGAAGAAGAAGAAAAAGAAGAAGAATAAGAAGAAGATGAAGAAGGAGAAAATAAAGAGGAGAAGCAAATGAAGAAGAAGAAGAAGTAGAAGAAGAAGAAAAAAAGAAGCAGAAGAAGAAGAAGAGGAGGAAGAAGAAGAACAAAACGAAGAAGTAGTAGAAAAAGATGTTGATGTTGAAGAAGAAAAAATATAAAAGAAGAAGAAGAAGGAGATGAAAAAGAAAAAGGTGAAGAACAAAAAGACGGACTAGAAGATGAAGAAGAGAAGAAAAAAAGAAGAAGAGGGAGAAGAAGACGAAGAAGATGAAGATCAAGATGAAGAAGTAGAAGATGAAGAACTGGAAGGAGAAGAAGAGGAAGAAGAAGAAGAAGAAGAAGAAGAAGAAGAAGAAGAACAAGAAGAAGAAGAAGAAGAAGAAAAAGAAGAAGTAAAAGAAGAAGAAGAAGAAGTAGAAGTAGAAGAAGTTGAAGAAGATGAAGAAGAAGAAGAAGAAGATTAAAGGGAAAAAGAAAAAGAAGAAGAAGTAGAATAAGTAGTAGTAGTAGAAGAAAAAGGAGAAGGAGAGGAAGGGGAAGAAGAAGAAGGAAAAGAAGAAAAAGAAGAAGAAGAAGGCAAAGAAGAAGAAGAAGTAAAGAAAGAAGAAGAAGAAGGCAGAGAAGAAGAAGAAGAAGGAGAAGAGGAAGAAGTTGAAGAAGATGAAGATAAATGTGACAAAGAAGAAGAAGAAGATGAAGAAGAAGCAGAAGAAGAAGAACAACAATGAGAAGAAGGCAGGGAACAAGAAGAAGGAGAAGAAGATTAAGGAGAAGAAGAAGAAGAAGAAGAAGAAGAAGAAGGGGACAAAGAAGAAGACATAGGAGAGGAAGATGATGAAGAAGATGAACTAGTAGATGAAGAAGAAGAAGAAGAAGAAGAAGAAGAAGACAAAGAAGAAGATGTTGAAGAAGAAGGCAACAGAGAAGAAGAAGAAGAAGAAGAAGAAGTAGAAGAAGAAGAACAAAAACAACAACAACAAGAAGTAGAAGGAAAAATAGGAGACGAAAAATGATGAAGAAGAAAAAGAAGAAGGAGAACAAGAAGTAGAAAAAAAAAGATGGAGAAGAAGAA
>JAIUJO010002548.1:32500-34085 GCA_023846275.1 Vanilla planifolia | reverse complement strand
CAAAAAAGAAGAAGAAGAAGAAGATGAAGAAGAAGAAGAAGCTGAAGGAGAAGAGCAGGAAGAAGTAGAAGAAGAAGAATAAAAAGAAGTAAGAGGAAGAAGAAGATGACGAAAAAGAACAAGTAGGAGAGCAAGAAGAAGGCGAAGAAGAAGTCAGAGAAGAAGAAGAAGACAAAGAAGTAAAACATGAAGAAGAAGAAGAAGAAGAAGAGGAAGAAGAAGAAGAAGTAGAAGACGAAAAAGAAGATAAAGAAGAAGAAGAAGAAGAAGAAGAAGAATAAGAAGAAGAAGAAGAAGAAGAAGAAGAAGAAGAAGAAGATGATGATGATGAAGATGAAGAAGAAGAAGAAGGCGAGGAAGAAAAAGTTGTAGAAGAAAAAACATAATAATAAGAAGAAAAACATTGAAAAGAAGTTGAGGAAGAAGAACAAGAAGAAGAAGGAGAAGAAGAAGAAGAAGAAGAAGAAGTAGAAGAAGAAGAAGAAGAAGAAGAAGAAGCAGAAGAAGAAGAAGAAGAAGAAGAAGAAGAAGAGGAACCAGAGGAAGAGGAATAAGAAGAAGAAGAAGAAGAAGAAGAAGAAGATGTGAAAGAAGAAGAAGAAGGAGGAGAAGAAGAAGAATAAGAAGAAGAAGAACAAGAAGAAGTGGAAGATGAAGTAGAAGAAGGAGACGAAGAAGAAGATGAAGAAGAAGAAGTAGAAGAAGAAGAAGAAGACGCAGAAGAAGAAGAAAAAGAAAAGGAAGACGAAGAGGAAGATGAGGAAGAAGAAGAAGTTGTAAAGTTGTCGTAATAGAAGAAGATGAAGAAAAGGAAAAAGGAAGAAGCAGAAGAAGAAGAAGAACCTGAAAAAGAAGTGCAAGAAGAAGAAGAAGAAGAGGAAGAGGAAGAGGAAGAAGAAGAAGAAGATGATGATGATGAAGAAGACAAAGACGATGGTGGTGAAGCAGAAGAAGCAGAAGAAGACAAAGAAGATGAAGAAGTGGAGGAGGAAGAAAAAGACAAAAATGAAGAAGAAGAAGAAGAAGATGCTGAAGAAGAGGAGCAAGAAGAAGAACAAGAAGAAGAAAAAGAAGAAGAATAAAAAGGAGTAAGAGGATGTAGAAGAAGAATTGGAAAAATAAAAGGAAGAAAAAGATGAAGAAAAAGAACAAGTAGAAGAAGAGGAGGAGGAAGAAGAAGTAGTAAGAAGAAGAAGAAGCAGAAGAAGAAGAAGTAGAAGAGGTATCAGAAGAAGAAGATGAAGTAGAAGAGGAAGGTGAAGAAAAAGAAGAAGAAAAAGGAGAAGTAAGAGGAAGAAGAAGAAGAAGTAGAGAAGAAAAAGAAGAAGAAGAAGTAGGAGGAGAAGAAGAAGGTTAAGAAGAAGAAGTAAAAGAAGAAGAGAAGGAGGAAGAAGAAGAATAAGAATAAAAAGAAGAAGAAGAAGCAGAAGAAAATAAAGAAGTTGTGGTAGTAGTTGTAATAGAAGTGGAAGAAGAATAACAAGAAGAAGAAGAAGAAGAAGAATACAAAGAGGTAGAACAAGAAGAAAAAGAAGAAGAGGAAGAGGAAGAAAAAGAAGAAGAGGAAGTAGAAGAAGAAGAAGAA
>JAIUJO010002548.1:7500-20000 GCA_023846275.1 Vanilla planifolia | reverse complement strand
TTATATTATCAAAGATAATTTATTTTAATTTTTTGTAAAACATTCTAATATTAATACTTTAATATCTAATTAATAATAAACAATTTAAATTATCATTTTCTTTAATGCAAAATTTCAAACAAAAGTAATTCTTTTAACTAAAATATTACTTTCATAAAATAAAATAAAATTAATTATTAGTTATAAAAAAAATAAAAATATATATTAAGTTGCATAACAAGAGAGGTTTTCTTGTTAATATTAATTGATAGAGCAACAAAGAGAGATAATATGAGATATATATATATATATATATATATATATATATATATATATATATATATATATATATATATATATATATATATATATATGTATATATGACTTAAGAGAGAGGAGACAGAAATGAGAGAGAGGGTGAGGGGAACATTGAGAAATTGAAGACGGAGATAAATAGCTGATGATAAACAAATGAAACGAAACTTAGAGAATGTTAGACCTATTAAGATTAAAAGAAAGAAGAGAGAGAAATCAATAAACAAAAATTATATCTCAATAATTTAGCTAGTAGTATTCGTTAACATTAACATATTTAATATATATAATTAAATATTTGTAGAATATTATAATTTAAATATTTTTTAGTGATTAATTTAATATCTCTTTTATACACTTGTATTATTTAAAATGTTCATTAAACAAAAATAGAATAACAACAATATTATTAGATGTTGTCCTTATATAGCAATATAAATAATAAATATAAGTAATATTTCATATTTATTATATAATTTTAGATAGTGTTTTATATATAATATATTATTATAATATATTAAAAATATTTTACACATTGCATGTATATGCTATTATAAATATTTATAGTTTCTACTTATTATAATTAGTAAAAGTTTTCTTATTGATAGTAAAATAATAATATAGCTATTATAATATTTTATGTCATGAAGTTTTTTATTTAGTGCTACATTAAAATGATAATGATATTTCAAATTTATTAACAATAAATAATAACTAAAATTGAAATACTAAAATATTTTTTATAATTTTGTTAATTGTAAATATTTTTATTTTACTTAATTCAAGTTCCATTTAATGTAGAAACTAATGTAACAAAAACAATATGTCGACGTTGGAGAACTCTTAATGGGTCACCCATCCAAATGTTACTCTCATCGAAGCACGAGTAACTTTTAAGTTTTAATGAGGTTCAATGCTATAATTCAGGTGTGCTAGCATACGCATACAAGAGCTAGAGAATCATATTGTTTATTATTTTTTCCAAAAAATGAACTATTCATCAATTTTTTAAATTATCATCTATACCCACTTTCAAAAATAACTTAAACTTTATATATATATTGTAATACATTCAAATTTTAATACTTTGAGTATATTAAATTAATAATACATTATGTACAATATTATTCCTTTTAAATTAAATCTTGATACAAAAAATTCTTTTAAATTAATTGTAGTTCTTATAAGCAAAAACTTAATTTTTTATTACAAATAATGAATATTTATTTTATGAAAAATGAATATTAAATTACATAAAATGGATGAATTCATAATTTAAGTTTATTAAAAAGAAATAAAAAAAGAAATCATAGTGATCAATATAGGTATATTAGAAGGGAGTGTCATGGATAAATAGTGGAGTGAAAAAGAGGAAAATAGTAGGATAAAGAGAATAAAGAGATGATTGTATAAAGAGAGAGAATAAATAGAACATAATGGATATATAGAGAATAAATAAAAATATGAAAGGGCGAGAAAAATTGAAAAAAGAGAGAGATAGAGGAGACATTTGGTGATAGGAAATGAAGAGGTAGAGAAGAGACAAATAAGTGAATAATAAGAAAATAAAAGTTATATTGCAATATTTTCAAATAAAATATCAAGCAATATAAACATATTAAACATATATGCTATTAAACATTTTGTAGTATTAATATATTGCAAATATCTAAATTATCTGTTGATTATTGATTTAATGTTATTTTATTCATGTGAATAATTTAAAATTTAATTAAATATAATGTAATATCATTATTCCAACATTGTATTTTCATGTTAAAAAAATAAATAACAAACATAATTTATTTTTAATATTAATAATATATTTTAAGGAATTTATGTTCAATAATACATAATTGATACATTCAAAATTATTTTATGCATAGCATGTATATACAATTATAAATTTATATTAATTGTACTTTATTATCATTTATATAACTTATGTTGCCTAACATTAAACTATAGTTAATTTATTACTTGATTAGACTATAATAAATGGTATAATTAATACTTTATGAAAATGGTAATGATGTCATAGCATTGATATTATTAAGAAATAAGAAAAAAATTATAAACTAACATTAATAATAATCTAAGTTACTAATGTTAACATATTGTTAGAATCATCTATCATTCACTAGAATAGGATTGTTGTGAAGAATCATATTTAACTTGAGGACTTCATAAGAGGACACCCATCCAAATGCTGCTTTCACCTAGGCATACTTATATTTGGATTCAAATGAGGCCCAATGCTACATTATTGGTTTGGTTGCACATGCATACAAAACAAGAAAATCATATTTGTGTAATTTTTTTTAAAACAAATGAACTATTTGAAGAAGTTTTCTAAGTTACAATACATAAAACCTTTAAAAATAATTTTTTTTTTATTATATATTTCATAATTTTTCAAATAAAAACTCATGTGCTTTATTATTTCATTTACAGTAAATTTTTTTTAATACATTAGAATTATTTTCACTAAATGATTGTTATTATAAATAACAAAAATAATTTTTTTGTTATTACAAATAATAAATGTATGTTTATTATTTAAAAGAATATCAATTTTCATAGTATGATATATTACTTAATTAATATTAATTTATGGAATTGAAACTAGTGATGTGGTGATGGAGTTGAGTATGCTAGAAGAGAGTGGAATCATGGAAAATAAATTAGAGATAAAAGGGAAACTATTAATAAAGAAAGAAAAGAAAGATGATTAAATGAAGAGAAAGAGAAAAAGCGAAACACGATAGAAGATAAAATTGACAGACATAATAAAGAATAAAGTGAAAAAAGAGAAGAATGATAAAATAGAGAGTGCTATAGGAGAGAGTTAGTTTGGTGAAGACAAAGTGAAAGAAGGTAGAGAAAAATAGGAGAAACAAAATGATTGAGAAAAGAATGTGAGAGCGTTTTAGAAAAAAGAAAGGAAGGGAGAGAAATAATTAAACATTAAATTTCAATTTTTTAACCTACAATATTTATTAATGTTTATATATTAAATTAACAAAAAATTACAATTATTAAAAAGGAAACAAGTTGATGTTTATTAGTATTTTAATGAATGATGAATGTTTAAAATATATGTTAACTACCAATTTAAAATTATTTTCAAACATTTATAATTTAAAATTTTAATTAAATAATAAATAGTATCAATACCTAAGATTTATTTTTCTTGTGACATAATATAGATAATAATATAAAAAATATTTGTCATGATATTCTTTTAAGTAGTTTTTTTATATAATATATTAAATTACATTAAAAAACCTTGATGCACACTATCTATATGCTATTATAAATATATGAAACAATTATTTTTTTGTAGTTGATATAAGTTATATTATCTATAGTTAAATTATAATTATTAATTGATTATATTATATGATGTGATTTATTTAATAACTCTCTTATGTTTCGCTTTTTTCTTTCCCATTGTCACTCTCTTTTTTATCTTCTCTTTTTCTAAATCTATCTAGCCCTCACTTTTTCTCTCTTCTATTACTATTGATTTTCTCAACTCTCCCTCTTTCATTTTGTTATTTATCCACTCTATCTTCTTATTTTCTTTCTCTTCTCTTTTTTCTTTCATTAAATTATCTCTTTCTTCTCCCTCAAGTAATAGTTTTCTCTCTATCACTATCTTATCTCACCCTAACTCCTATCTTATACTAAACTTATTTCCATCATGAATATTTTTTTATCCCAATTAATTAACATTAATTAAGAAAAATCTTATGTTGCATACAATAATCAATATTTTAAAAAATAAGTAACTTTTTATAATTTATACTGAATAAATAATTTTATGTTTTATTCAAAAAAATTATTATTTAGTGAAAATAATTCTTAAGTATTAAAATTTTCACTATGAGAAGTAATTATTATAAATAATTTCTTCTCATATTCAATATAATTAGACTATTAATATTGGAATTATTTTTTACATTTATTATAACAATAAAATTACATTTGGAAGTGTATAAGGATGGTAATTTAGAAACGTTTTTGAACAATTCAATATTTTTGATGCAATAATCTATTGTACATAATGTTTCTTAGCATTGTTTCTCTAATAAAGTGATATTTTATTTTCACAGTGTACTAATATTGATAAGCAACATAATTATGAATGTTATTTTGTAATTTACATTTTAGTTATTATTTATTAATATATCAAAAAAACACCATTGTGGATTTATGAACATTTTAAGCATAGTACTTCATTTGATGTAAAAGAATAATAACTTATATATAATTCAATAGTGAGCAACATAACTTATATGAACTATAATAAAGAAAAATAAACAAATGTTTATAATTGTGCATGAAGAATATGTGTATAAGTAAAATTAATTATGAAATCTCTTGGGTTGTGCTCTTTAACATATATTTTTCAAAATAATATTTATTTTATTTTTAATAATTCAAAATTAATTTAAATTCTTTATAAGAACTATAATTTAGTAGAAATAATTCATCTATATGGATGTTTGTATTAAGGGACATAATAAAATAAAAAAATTTGTTATCTGCTCAAAATAAATAAATTGTTAATATTTGAATATATTAAGATATATACAATTACTATAAATGTTTTTTTAATGTTTATGCACATGATAATTCTTCATATTTCTTGGACACTTCGTTAACTTTGGGCCAACAATTGCACAAGTATGATGTCCTAACATCTATATGCACGCACGACCACACCAAGAATTTAGCACTTGATCTCATTAGAACTCCAAAGTTAAGTATGCATCAACAATAGTAGTAAAGGTGGTTGGACCTTTTAGAAGTCCTTGTGGTTCACATATTTTTTTATATCATTTGATTTTCGAATGAATGATAGTTGCTTATGATAATATGTTAATATTCATACAAAAACATTTAATTAAATTATTAATTTCTATTTTAGTTATTATACATTAATATTAACTTTTTAAATTAAAAGCATTACTAAATAAGATATTATATCAAAAGTCAACCTAATGTTTAAAAATCTATCACATGCTAAACTAAGTAGAACTTAAATTTTTTTTTGTATTTTAATAATATTTAATACTAGATGAGTTTAACATGTTAATCATAACAAATAATAGATGCTAAATTATAATGATATATAACTTTTATTTAATAATTTACCTTTCTCATTCATTCACTTAATTCTCTCTCCTATTAGAACTCTCTTATTTTTCCTCACCTTCTCTATCAATTATCTTTGCCTCACCCTCTCTCACCTCCTCTATATTTCTTCATATCTAATTTTTTTTATTTATTCTCTCTATCTTTTCTATCTTTTTTCTCATACTTTTTTCTTTCTCTCTTCATTCAATCATCTCTTTCTTCTCTCTCTATTAATCTTTTCCTCACTAACTATCTCTTATATAACCATGATTCTCTCCTTCTCAAAGATAATCTCCATAATAATTATCTACCATTTTAGTTGTATAAATTAATCTTACTTAATAAATATTTAACATTTGAAATTTTTTAATATATTATAAATAATAAAAATATGTTATATTATTTATAATTGAAAATTTTGTTATATATTTGTGTACTATAGTTTAATAAAAGTAATTTCTTTGTATGAATGTTTACTTGAAGGGAAATAATAATATACATCAATTTTTTTAGTTCAACATAATAATAGTATTAATATTAGAAATACTATGACAAACATGACAAAAGAAAGTATTTTTATAAGTATTTATGCAAGATAATTTTGAAAATATCTTATTCTATTCATTACTTTTGGTCCAACAACCACACAAATATAATTATTTGGCTTTCATATTGATGTGCAACAACACCTCCATCATAACAATAAAGCTCATTAGAAATCAAAAGTCAAGAGTACTTTGGTGGGAGTAGTATTAGAATGGGTAGCCTCTTAATTGACATTTAATTTTATTAATATAATAATATTTTAAAATAAAATAGGTATGATTAATAGTTTATAGTTTCCTTTTAAGTTATTAATTTCTAATCTAAAGTCTTTAGCATCATTATAATTTTCATAAAAAATGAAAATAGCACTTCATATAATGAAATAAAATAGTAACATTAATATAATTTAAATGCGTGTAAACCAACCTATATCACGTGTAACAATCTAATGCTAATATATATTTATAGTTGTAAAAATACACTATATATAAAAGCTTTTTAATTTAATAATAATATATTTTATAACATAACTACCTAAAATTATATCATGAATATGAATTATTGTTTATAAGTTTTATAAATATTATGAAATTTAAAAACAACAACAAAGAGTAATGATGTTATTTATGATTTAGCTAACCTTTTAAATTTTATATATTAACTGGGAATTTTTTTATATTAAAATAATTTTTAAGCTTTTGTATGTTTCATAAATTATTATTAATGAATTATAAAATTTAAATTATTGAGATGTATTTTTTATTTAATTGTTATCCATGTTTTTCTCTTTATCTCAATTGCTAACACAATCTTTTACTTTCTCTTTTCTCTCGATATGATTCTAGTATTTGTCTCCCATTCTCTTTGTCTTCCCCTCGCTCTGTTTTTAATCTATTTCATTCTTATTTATCCTTTCTATCACTTTCATATTGTTACATACACATTCTATCACCTTTTCTTCTCTCCATTCTCTCTAATTTATCTTTGCCTTATCTATCCTTGACTCCCACTATTTGGAACACTTATCTTTATGATTATTGTCTTTTTTAAGAGATTTTTTCCTTGTACAATTTAACATATGTTTATAATAATAAATAAGCTTATATTACTTTAATTAATAAGAAAATTTAACATTAACAATAATTTTTTTATGAATATTAAAATTAAAGGAATTAATAATACACAAATTTATTTTCAAATAAATATAATTAAAATATTATTTTACTAATGATATTTTCAAATTAGTAATAATATAATAATTTTTAAAAGTGCATATGTATGGTAATTTTAGAATTTTCTTGAAAAGTTAATTATTTTAAAAATAATAATGACACAATTATGATTTTCTAACTTTTATATTCATGTGTGACCACACTAGCATTATATGATAAGATCTCTTTAGAACTACAAAGTAAAGTAAGCCTTGTTTAGAGTAGTATTGGGATGCATGACATCTTTAGAGGTCCTTATGTTGAACATATTTCTTTGATAATATTCATTTTGATGATGAATGATAGTTTATTTCAATGGAATTTCAAAATTAAAAAAAACATTATTTTTAATTACATTTTATAATTTCCATATTAGTTATTATTTACTAATATTAGCATTTCAAATAATGGGTATTATTAAAAGAATACTATATTAATAATGAACATACATTTTTAATATTTATAATATATTAAAATACTACAAAAAAAATTTGTTATATTTTAACAATGTTTGCTTTTAAATGTGTTTAACATGTGAATATTAATAAAAACAAGATGTTAAAGTTTTATAATATATAACTTTTTTAGTTATTTCTTTCACTTCATTCTCTTTATCTCAAAAGCTCCCACATTCTATAATTTTTTTCTCATGCACTAAAAAACTCATGTTTAACTCTACCTTCTATAACTCTTTGCCTTGCCCTCAACCCATCTCCTCTATCTCTCCATTTTTTTCATCTCTCTCTAACTTTCACTTTCTTATTTATTTTCACTATCTCTTTTGTGTCCTTTCTCTTCTTTGTTTTCTCATTCACATCAAGCAATTACCTTTTTCTTCTCTTTTTATTAATATGATCCTAATTGACTCTCTCATATCCATCCATGACTCTCTCCCTCCCAAAGTATATATTGATAACCATTGTTACTTTTTTTATCGTATCATTTACTATTGGTTAAGAAATCACTCATGTTTCAAATTTTGTTATATATTTTAAATAATAAATAATATATATATTTTTGTTATTTAAAATTAAAAAAATAATTTCAATTTTTTTCAAGTACCGTAATTTAGGAAAATAATTCCTTTTTAATTTTAACATCAAGGGAAATAATAATATACCTAATTTCTCTCTAATTGAATATAACAATACTAGTAATATTAGGATATATTATGATTTATATATTATTTACAAAAGTACAGTTATACAAATTTTTAATGCATGTTCGACCACACCATCATCATAGCAACGAATCTCATTAGAAATTAAAAATAAAGCATGCTTGGGTGTTTGTGGTATTTGGACAGGTGACCTCTTGAGAAGTCACGTAGAAAATATTTTTTATAGCATTTGTTACCCTAATGAATGACATTTAATTTTAGTGATATGGTTATATTTATAAATAACATAATTTTGAATGATATTCTATAATTTCTACTTTAGATATTATTTACTAATGTTAACAGTTTAACATTATCATAATCTACACATAGTAGAAAAAATAGTACTTCATATAATGTAATAAAATAATAAATTTAATATAATTAAGTTGTGAGCAAAGTAATCGATATTAACTGTAATAAAGTAGAATTACAATAGAATTATAATAGTAATATATGTTATGAATAAGCTATTCTTATGGTACCAAAAATAATATATTTTGCAACTTAAACTACATGAAATTATATCATGAACATGAGATATTATATATAATTACTATATATATTGTGTCATAAGAAGATGATATCTAAGATTAACAATATTAATTATTTTTTGTTAACTTTATAATTCATAATTATTAATAAATAATATTAAATTTAAAATCACCATATTTTTTAGACATTTGTAACATACTTAAACACTACAAAGCTTTGCATTTTTATTATATTCAAATAAAATTTAAAATTATATACGTTTTGTGAGTTAATATTTATAAATTTGGTAAGTTATATTATTGAGATGTAACATTTATTGAATTTGTTTATTTTTCTCTTTACCACCATAGCTATCACATTGTGTTATTTTTTTCTCTATCATTATCATTCTTATTTTTATCTTCAATAATCTATCTCTTTACTGGTAATAACCTTCATCCTCTCTTTCCTCTATTTCTCTATATTTTCTCATTTCTCTATCTTTGATATTGTCATTTACACATTTAATCTCCCTTTTTCCTCTATTCTCTATTTTTTCTTTTTCTTCAAGAAATAATCTTTCCTCTCTCTTTATCTATTATAATTGTACTATTTATTTTTCTTATTTTTCCATGAGTTGCTCTTTTCTATAATGATTTCTTTATCACCACCATCTTTTTTGCTCCATTAACTAACATTAATTAATAAATCTTTTTGTGTTATTTACTATAATATATATTTACAATAATAAATATTTATTTTTTATTTATTAAAAAATAAAGTGTTTTTTTAATTTTTATAATAATTTTTATGTATGAAAATTTACTTTAAATAAATTATAATATAAATAATCTATTATTTTCTTAAAAAATTTAAAATATTTATTTTTTAATCTGTTATAACATAAATAATAAAATTAATGTAATTTTTTAAGGTGTATATCAAAGATAATGTTTTGGCCAATTCATTACTTTTTAATCAATAATCACATAAGTTTAATTTTCAAACTTATTCAAGCATGTGCAACAGCACCAGTATTATAACAAAGGATCACTTTGAAATGATAAAGTTAAGCAAGCTTTGGTCAAAGAAATTCTAAGATGGGTGACCTTTTTCGAAATATTCTTGCTAGACATATTGTTTCATAGTGTTGGTTTTTTTAATGAAACAAGTTGATTTTAATAATATGCTCATATTCATAAAAAACTAAATTATAATAATAATTTATAATTTCCATTTTTGTTATTATTCGTTAACATTAACTTTCAAATATTGTTATCATTTTCATATAATATTTAAAAAATCATTTCATATGATATAATAAATTAATAAATATTATATAATTTAATGTTGAGTAACATAACTTACATACTTATAATAGTATATAAATGTTGTCTACAAAAAGTTTTAGCACTATAATAATTTAATGAATTTGATAAACTACCATAACTTTTCTTAGTAATATAAAATAAATTTTTATTTTATTATAAATATTATGATCTATGGGGATACTATCTTAGATGAATGCCATTATTTATAATTTAAATTATATTTCAATTTAATGCATTAATAAAGGAAAATTTAAATCAACAATCAAAAAAACTTTAAACATTCACAATTCACATAAATAGCAGAAATCTCAAAATTTTTTTATTTAAATAAAATTTTATTTTATATATATATACACAAATAACATTTTATGTTAATATCAAAAAATAATATAACTTAAATTTTTAAGATATAACTTTCATTTGATAAATTTTCTCACTTCTCTTTATTTTAAAAGCTTTCATTTTCTCACACTTTCTTCTTTCTCCTATTATCTTCTCTTATTTGCCTCTCTTTCTCTTTCTTTCCAATCACCCTATCTCTTCATTCCCTCTATTTTCTTATTTCTCTCTTTAATTTTAATTCTCTTTATCTGCTTTGTCTTCTCCTTTTCTTCTCCTTTTTTTTCTTTCTCTTCACTCAAACAACTCTATCTTCTCTCTTTTTATTGTTTTCCCTATTTTCCTCTTATATCTATCTATGACTCCCTTTATCTTTCATTATACTTATCATTATCACCACTAATCATTTTTTAACTCCATCAATTAATATTATAAAAGAAATTTCTCATGTCACAAATGTTATTATATATTCTAAATAATTAATGCACTTTATAATTTTCTAATTGGTAAATAATTAAATTTTTTATTATAAGAAGTAAAATTTTTTGAAATAATTCTTATGTACGAATGATTACTTTTAAAGAAATAATAACATACATAATTTCTTATGTATTCAATATAATTAAATTATTAGTTTTAGAATATCTTTATTATATATGTAATAAAGGTTTTTTAAAAAGTTTTCATTCATGCTAAATTAGAAAATTTCTTGAACAATTCATCATTTTTATCTCCACACAAGTATGATTTTTAGACTTTTTTTGTAATGTGCTTACAAAACATGCTTTGACAAGAGCAGTATTAGGGTGGTTGAACTATTGAAAAAGCATTATGTTGGACATATGTTTTAATAGATTTTTTCTAATGAATGGTAGTTAATCTTAATAATTTATTGATGCTTATAAATAACATAACTATAAATAATATTTTACAATTTTCATTTCTTTTATTTCTTATGAATATTAACTTTATAATATTGTTATCAATTTCATGTAATATTAAGTGTAGGACTTCATAAAATATAATAAAGTAATATATTTAATGTAAGCTATTATAAGGAAACCGAACTTATATGAAGTATAATAAGGTACAATTAACTTATACATATTAATGAAAAATATTGTATTAATCATCAACATATACTTTAAACTTTTGTAGTATAATAAAATCTAAAACCTTCAATTTTTCATTATATTTTAATATTTTTTGATAATATATGTTTAATATGTTAATATTAATAACTATTATATGTTATTGAGATTTAGCTTCTATTTAATTATTTCTCTAACTTCTTTCTCATTTTCTCAATAGAACTCATATTTTCTTACTTTCACTTTCCTGCTGATGCCATTTTCTTAATTTTCTCATCCTTTATCTCAGTCTTTGCCTCACTCTCTCTATTCTTTATCTTTCTTTATTTCAAATTTCTCTCTTTCAATCATTTAATAGTCTCTCTATCTCCTCTATATTCTCATCATTCTATTTTGTTCTCTTTTTGTTCATTCATTCATCTCCATCATCTCTCCCTTATTTATTAATGACACCCTCTCTCTTTTAGTGCACTTATATTAGTTAGCTTTATCTTTTCTTTTTAACTCCATCAAACTAATATTAATAAATAAATAAATTGTATTTACCACATTAAACAATATTTTAAATAATTAATATATATTTTTTCTTTATAGCTAACAAACAATTTCAAACTTTTCCTTAGAACTAAAATTTTGTCTAAATAATTTTTTTATATGAATTGCCACTTCATGGGAAATAATAATATAGATAATTTTATTATTAATTCAATATATCTAAAGTATTATTATTTTGATATATTATGACATATGCAATGAAAATAGCTTTCCTAAAATTTAATGCTAGATAATCTGGAACATTTACAAAACAATACAATGTTTTTAGGGTAATAATCATAAAGATACAAGTGTTTTTCATTTGCATAAATGTATGACCACGTAAACATTACGTCCCTGAATTTCATTAGAAATC
>JAIUJO010002839.1:20000-30000 GCA_023846275.1 Vanilla planifolia | reverse complement strand
TTCATCTTCTTCTTCTTCTTCTTCTTCTATAACAACTACTACTACTGCAACTACTATTACTTCTTCTTCACTTCTTCTTCTTAAACTTCTATTTCTTCTTCTTCTTCTTCTTCTGCTACTACTTCTTCTCTTCTTCTACTTCTTCTTCTTCTCTTCTTCTTCCTCTTCTTCTTCTACTACTACTTCTTCTTCTTGATCTTCTTCCTCTTCTTCTTCTTCTAGTTCTTCTTTTCCATCTTTTTCTTCTTCTTGTTCTAGATCTTCTTCTTCTACTTCTTCTTCTTCTTCATCTTCCTCTACGACTTCTACTTCTTCTCTTTTGTTTTCTTTTTTTCTGTTTATTCTTCTGCTACTTCTACTTCATCTTCTTCTTCTTCATTTTGTTCTTCTTTTATTTCTTCCTCATCTTCTTATTCCACTTCTTCTCCTTCTTTTTCTTCTTTTTTGTGTGCTTCTTTTTATTCTTGTTCTTCTTCTTCTTCTTCTTCTTCTTCTTCTCCTTCTTCTTCTTCTACATCTTTCTCTTCTACTACTTTGTCTTTTTCTTCTTCTTCTTCTTCTTCTTCTAATTCTTCTTCTTCTTCTTCTTCATCATCATCATCATCTTCTTCTTCTTCTGCTTCAATTTCTTTTTCTACTTCTTCTTCATCGTCTTCTTCTTCTTCTTCTTCTTCAACTTCTTCTTCTTCTTCTTCTTCATCTTCTTCTTCTTCATCTTCTTCAACTTCCTTTTCTTCTCCCTCTTCTTATTCTTCTTCTACTTCTTATTTTTCTTGTTCTCCTTCTTCTTCTCCTTCTTCTCCTTCCTTTACTTCTTATTCTACTTCTTCTTCTTCTTCTTTTTGTTGTTCTCCTTCTTCTTCTCCTTTTCTTCTTCTTCTACAACTTCTTCTTCTTCTTCTTCTTATTCTTATTCTTCTCCTTCTTCTTATTCTTCACCTGTTATATTTCTTCTTCTTCTTCGTTGTCTTCGTCTTCTTCTTCTTCTCATTCTTCCTTTTCTTCTTTTTTTTTCTTCTTGTTCCTTTACTTCTTCTTCTTCTTTTTCATCATCTTCTTCTCATATTTCTTCTTCTCCTCTTCTTCCTCTTCTTATTCTTCTTCTTCTTCTTCTTCTACAGCTACTACTACCACTACGTCTTCATCTACTTCTTCTTCTTCTTCCTCTTCTACTATTACTACTTCTTCTTCACCTACTACTTCTTCTTTTTCTTCTTCTTCTTCTTCTGCTACCACTTGTTCTTCTTCTTCTTTTTCTACTACCTCTTCTTCATCATCTTCTTCTTCTTCTACTACTACTTCTTCTTCTTCTCCTTCGTCTTCTTCTTCTTTTTCTTCTCCTTCTTGTTCCTATTGTTCTTCTTCCTCTTCTATTTGTTTCTTTCTTGTTCTTGTTGTTCTTCTTCTTCTACTACTACTTCTTGTTCTCTTATTTCTTCTTCATCTACTACTACTTCTTGTTCTATTATTTCTTCTTCTTCTTCTTCTTCTTCTTTATCTTCTTCTTCTTCTCCTTCTTCTTCTTCTTCTTATTCTTTTTCTTCTTCTTCCTTTACTTCTTCTTCTTCTTCTTCTTTTTCATCATCTTCTTCTTCTCATACTTCTTCTTCTCCTCTTCTTCCTCTTCTTCTTCTTCTTCTTCTTCTATGACTACTACTACCACTACGTCTTCATCTACTTCTTCTACTTCTTCTTCCTCTTCTACTACCACTACTTCTTCACCTACTACTTCTTCTTTTTCTTCTTCTTCTTCTTCTTCTACCATCACTTGTTCTTCTTTTTCTTCTTCCTCTTCTTCTTCATCAACTTCTTCTTCTTCTACTACTACTACTTCTTCTTCTTCTTCTTCTTCTTCTTTTACTTCTTCTTCTCCTTCTTATTCTTATTCTTCTTCTTCTTCTCTTCTTCTTCTATTTGTTTCTTTCTTGTTCTTGTTCTTGTTCTTGTTCTTCTTTTACTACTACTACTTCTTGTTTTGTTATTTCTTCTTCTTCTTCTCCTCCTCCTCCTTTCTTTTCTTCTTCTTTTTCTTCTTCTTGTTCATCATTATCATCATCATCTTCTTCTTTTTCTTCTTCTACATCTTCTTCTTCTTCTACTACTTCTTCTTCTTCTTCTTCTTCTTCTTCTACTACTTCTTCTTCTCCTTCTTCTTCTTCTTCTTCTTCTTCTTCTGCTTGTACTTCTCATTCTTCTCCTTCTACTACTTCTTCATCAAGTTCTTTTTCTTCTTATTTTTCTTATTCTACTTCTCCTTTTCTTCTTCTAGTTCATCTTCAAGTTCTTCTTCTTTTTTTTTTCTACTTTTTCTTTTTCTTCTTCTACATCTTCTACTACTTCTTGTTCTAGTTGTTGTTGTTGTTGTTCTTCTTCTTCTTCTACTTCTTTTTCTTTTGCTTTTTCTTCTTCTTATTCTTCTTCTTCTACTACTTTTTTTTCTTCTTCTTGTGCTTGTTATATTACTACTTCTTCATCTTCTTCTTCTTCTTCATGTACCACTTTTTCTCCTTCTCTTTCTTCTTCGTCTACTTCTTCTTCTTGTTCTTATTCTTATACATATTCTTCATCTTCTTCTTCTTCTTCTTCTTCTCTTCTAATACTTCTTTTTCTTCTTCTATTTGTAATTCTTCTTCCCCTCCTTTAGCATCTTCTTCTTCTTATTCATGAACATCATCATCTGCTTCTTCTTCTTTGTCTTCTTTTTCTTCTTGTTGTTCTTCTTTTTTTTTGTCTTCTTCGTCTTCTTCAACTTCTTTTTCTTCTTCTTTTTCTTCTTCTTCTTCATTCCCTTGTTTTCCTTTTTCTTCTCCTTCTTCTACTTCTACTACCTCCTCTTCATCTACTTCTTCTACTTTTTCTTCCTCTTCTATTACCACTACTTCTTCATCTACTACTTCTTCTTTTTCTTCTTCTTCTTCTCCTTCTACCATCACTTGCTCTTCTTCTTTTTCTTCTTCCTCTTCTTCTTCATCAACTTCTTCTTCTTCTACTTCTTCTTCTACTTCTTCTTCTTCTTCTTCTTCTTCTTCTTCTCCTTTTTGTTCTTATTCTTCTTCTTCTTCTCTTCTTCTTCTATTTGATTCTTTCTTGTTCTTGTTCTTGTTCTTCTTTTACAACTACTACTTCTTTTTTTGTTATTTCTTCTTCTTCTTCTTCTTCTTCTTCTTCTCCTCCTCCTAGTTTCTTTTCTTCTTCTTGTTCGTCATTATCATCATCATCTTCTTCTTTTTCTTCTTCAACATCTTCTTCTTCTTCCACTACTTCTTCTTCTTCTTCTTCTACTACTACTTCTTCTCCTTCTTCTTCTTCTTCTTCTGCTTGTACTTCTCATTCTTCTCCTTCTACTACTTCTTCATCAAATTCTTTTTCTTCTTATTTTTCTTGTTCTACTTCTTCTCCTTTTCTTCTTCTAGTTCATCTTCAAGTTCTTCTTCTTATTTTTTCTACTTTTTCTTTTTCTTCTTCTACATCTTCTACTACTTCTTGTTCTAGTTGTTATTGTTGTTGTTGTTCTTCTTCTTCTACTTCTTTTTCTTTTTCTTTTTCTTCTTCTTATTCTTCTTCTTCTACTACTTTTTTTTCTTCTTCTTCTACATCTTCTTCTTGTGCTTGTTATATTACTACTTCTTCATCTTCTTCTTCTTCTTCATGTACCACTTTTTCTCCTTCTCTTTCTTCTTCTTTGTCTACTTCTTCTTCTTGTTCTTATTCTTATACATATTCTTCTTCTTCTTCTTCTCTTCTAATACTTCTTTTTCTTCTTCTATTTGTAATTCTTCTTCCCCTACTTTAGCATCTTCTTCTTCTTCTTCATGAAGATCATCATCTGCTTCTTCTTTGTCTTCTTTTTCTTCTTGTTGTTCTTCTTTTTTTTGTCTTCTTCGTCTTCTTCAACTTCTTTTTCTTCTTCTTTTTCTTCTTCTTCTTCTTCTTCATTCCCTTGTTTTCCCTTTTCTTCTCCTTCTTCTTCTACTACCTCCTCTTCTTTTACTTCTTATTCTTCTTCTTCTTCTTCTTCTTCTTCTTCTTCTTCTTCTATTATATTTCTTCTTCTTCATCTCCTTCTTCTTCTTCTTCTTCTTCTTTATTTTCTTCTTCTTCTTCTTCTTCTTTTTCTTCTTCATCTTCTTCTGCTTCTTCTTCTTCTTGCTATTCTTTTTCATCTTCTACTTCTCTTCTTCTTCTTCATTATCATCTTCTTCTTCTACTACTACTACCACTAATTCTTCTTCTTCTTCTTCTTCTTCATTTTCTTTTTTTACTTCTGCTTCTTCTTCTTTTTCTCGTCCTCCTCCTCAACTTCTTTCTCTTCTTCTTCTTCTTCTTCTTCTACTACTACTACTACTACTTCTTCCTCTGCTTCTTCATCTTCTACTACTACTACTACAATTACGTCCTCTTCTCCTTCTTCTTCATCTTCTTATTCTTCTTCTTCTTCTTCATCTTCTTTTCTTATTCTTCTTGTTTTTCTTCTTGTCCTCCTTCTCCTTCTTCTTCTTCTTCTTTTGCTTGTTCTTCTTCCCCTTCTTCTTCTTCTTCTTCTTCTTCTTCTTCTGCTATTATTACTACTACTGCTTCTTCTTCTTCTTCTTCTTCTTATTCAACTTATTCTTCTTCTTCATATTCTTGCTCTTCTTCTTCTTTTCTTCATCATCTTCTTCTTCTTCTTCCTCTTCTTTTCCTTCTTTTTCTTCTCCTTCCTCTTCCCCTTCTCCTTCTTCTTCCTTAACTTCTTCTTCTTCTTTTTCTTCTTCGACAACATCATCATCATAATCATCTTCTTCTTCTTATTCTTCTTCTCATATTTTTGCTTCCTCTACTTCTTCATCTTCTTCTTCTTCTTCTTCAACTTTTTCTTTTTGTTCTTCTTCTTCAACTACGTTCTCTTCTTCTTCTCCTTCTTGTTCTTCTTGTTCTTCATCTTCTTTTTCTTGTTCTCCTTCTTCTCCTTCTTCTTACTACTTTTGCTTCTTCTACTACTACTTCTTCTTCTTCTCCTTCTTCTTTTTCTTTTAATTTGCTTCTTCTTCTTTTTCTACTTCTTCTTCTTCTTCTTCTTCTTCCTCTTTACTTCTTATTATTATTATTCTTCTTCTTCTTCTTCTTCTTGTTTCTCATCTCCTTCTTCTTCTTCTACTTCTTTCTCTCTACTTCTTCTTCTTCTTCTTCTACTACTACTACTACTACTACTTCTTCTTCTTCTTCTTCTTCTTCATCTTCTTCTCATCTTCTTCTCATCTTCTTCTAGTCCTTCTTCTTCTCAATCTTCCTTTTCTAAATCTTCTTCTTCTTCTTTTACTTTATCTTCGTCTTCTTCTTCTTCTTCTCCTTCTTCTTCTTCCACTACTTCTTCATCTTCTTCTTCTTCTTCTTCTCTCACTACTACTACTACTATTAGTACTACTTCTTCTTCCTCATCATCATCATCATCATCTTCTTCTTCTACTACTATTACTATTACTACTACTTCTTCTTCTCCCTCTTTTCTTCTTCATCATCTACTACTTCTTCTTCTTTTTCTTCTTGTTCTTCTTCTTCTTCTTCGCCTTTTTTCTTCTTCTTGTACCTCTTATCCTTCTTCTTTTTCTACTTCTTCTTCGTTTTCTTCTTCATCTACTTCTTCTCTTTTTCTTCTTCTTCTTCTTCTTCAGCTTCTTCTTCTTCTTCTTCATCATCTTCATCTTCTTTCTCTTCTTCTTTTAACTTCTTATTCTTGTTCTTGTTCTTCATCTTCTTCTTCCTATTCTTCTTCCTTTTCTTCTTTTTCTTCCTCTTCTTTGTCTTCTTCTTCTTCTTCTTTTTCTTCTTCTATTACTACTATTGCTACTATTACTTTTTCTTCTTCTTCTTGTTCACCATGATCATCATCATCTTCTTAAACTTCTTCTTCTTCTTCTTGATCTAGTTTTTCCTCTTCTTCTTCTTCTTCTTCTACTTCTTCATCTTCTGCTTCTGCTTCTTCTTCTTCTTCATCTTCAACTTCTTCTTCTTCTTCTTCTTTTTCTTCTTCTTCTACTTCTTTTTTCTTCTTCTTCTTCTTCTTCTTATTGTTTCACTTCTTCTACTTCTTCTTATACTTCTTCTTATTCTTCAACTTCTTCTTCTTCTTCTCCTTCTTCGACTTCTTCTTCTACTTCTCCTTCTTCTTCTTCTTCTTCTACTTCTTCTGCTTCTTCTCCTTCTTCATTTTCTTCTACTTCTTCGACTTCTTCTTCTTCTGCTTCTTCTTCTACTACTTCTTCTTCTTCTTCATCAACATCACCATCATCAACATCTTCTTGTTCTTCTTCATTTTCTTCTTCTTTTAATTTTTCTTCTACTACTACTACTACTATGTCTTCTTCTACTTTTTCTTTTTCTTTATCTTCTACTTCAACTTCTTCTTCTTCTTCTCCTTCATCTTCTTGTTCTCTTTCTTCTTCTTGTCTTCTTCTTCATCATCATCATCTTCTTCTTCTTCCTCTACTTCTTCTTCATCTTCTCCATCTTCTTCTTCTTCTTCTTCTCCTTCTTCTTCTTCTTCTTCTACTACTACTACTTCTTCTTCTTCGACTACTTCTTCTTCTTCTCCTTTTTCTTCGTCTGCTTCTTCTTCTTCACATTTTCTTCTGGTCCTTCTTCTTCTTTATCTTCTTTTATTCATCTTCTTCTTCTTCTTCTTTTTCTTCTTCTTCTTCTTTTACTTCTTCTTCATCTTCTTCTTCTTCTTCTTCTTCTTCTTCTTCTTCTACTACTACTACTACTACTACTACTACTATTAGCACTACTTCTTCTTCTTCTTATTCTTCTTTTACTATTACTACTTCCTTTTCTTCTTCCCCTTGTTGTTCTTCTTGTTCTTCTTGTTCTTCTTCTTTTTCTTCTTCTTCTGTTTCTTCTTTGTCTTTTTCTTCTTCTTGTACCTCTTATCCTTCTTTTTTTTATTACTACTTCTTCTTCTTCTATTTCTTCTTCTTTGTTTTCTTCTTTATCCACTTCTTCATCTTCTTCTTCTTCTTCATCATCTACATTTCTTCCTCTTCTTCTTTAAACTTCTTGTTCTTGTTCTTATTATTCTTCTTCTTCTTCCTATTATTCTTCTTCCTCTTCTTCTTCCACCACTACTTCTTCTTCCACTACTTCTTTTTCTTCTTCTTCTTCTTTGCCTTCTTCTTCTTCATCTTTTTATTCTTCTTCTTCTTCTTTTTCTTCTTCTACTTCTTCTTCTTCTTCTTGTACTTGTACTACTTCTACTTCTTCATTTTCTTTTTCTTCTACTTCTCTTTTTTTTCTTTTTCTTCCTCTTCTTCTTTTCTACTTCTTCTTCTTCTTCAATTTCTTCTTTCTTTTTCTTCTCCTTCTCCTTCTCCTTCTCCTTCTTCTTCTTCTTCTTCTTCTTTATCATCTTCTCCTTCTTCCCCTTTTTCTTCTTCTTCTTCAATTACTACTTTTACTACAACTACTTCTTCTTCTTCTTCTTCTTCTTCTTCTCCTCCTCCTTCAACTTCTTCTTCTTCACCTTCTTATTTTACTTCTTCTCCTTCTGCTTCTTCTACATCTTCTTCTTCTTCTTCTTCTTCTTCTTCTACTTCTTCTTCATTTTCTTCTTCTTATACTTCTTCTTTACTTCATCTTCATCATCATCATCATCATCATCTTCTTCTTTTACAAGTTCTTCTTTTACTTCCACGACATCTTGTTCTTCTAATTCTTCTTCGTCTCCTTCATTTTCTTCTTCCTCTTCTTCTTCTTCTCCTTCATCCTCTTCTTCTTCTCCTTCTTCTCCTTCTCCTTCTTCTTCTCCTCCTTTTCTTCTTCTTCTACTTCTTCTTCTTCTTTTTCTTTGACTTCTACTTCTTCTTCTTCTCCTTCTTCCTCTTCTTCTTCTCTTTTTTCTTCTTCTTCCTCTTCTTCTTCTTCTTCCTCTTCTTCATCTTCTTCTTCTTTCCCGTTTTCATTGTCTATTTCTTCTTCTATTTCTTCTTCTCTTTATCTCCTTCTTCTTCCTCTTCTTCTTCTATTACTACTATTGCTACTATTACTTCTTCTTCCTCTTCTTCACCATCATCATCATCTTCTTCATATTCTTCATTTAATTTTCTTTCTACTGTTGCTATTACTACTACTTCTTCTTCTTTACCTTCTGCTTCTTCTTCTTCTTCTTCTTCGAGTTCTTCTTCTCCTTTTTCTTCTTCTTCTCCTTCATCTTCTTCTTCTCCTTCTTCTTCTTATCTTCTTCTTCTTCTTCTTCTTCTTCTACTTCTTCTTCATCTTCTCTATCTTCTTCTTCTTCTTCTTCTCTTCTTCGTCTTCATCTTCTTCTTCTTCTTCTACTTCTTCTTCTTCTTCAACTTCTTCTTCTTCTTTTTCTTCTTCTTCTTCTTCTTCTATTATTTCTTCTTCTCCTTCTTCCTTTTCTTCTTCTACTTCTCAAACTTCTTCTTCTTCTACTTCTTTTTCAACTATTGCATCTTCTTCTTGTTCTTTTTCTTCTTCTTGATCATCACCATCATCATCATCATCTTCTTCTTCTTCTTCATTTTCTTATCCTTCTTCTTCTTCTTCTACTACTACTACTACTACAACTACTACTGCTTCACTTCTTCTTCTTCTTCTTTTACGTCTTTTTCATCTCCTTCTTCTTCTTCTGCTTCTTTGACTTCTTGTTCTCTTTCCTTTTCTTCTTCTACTTCTTCATCTTTTTCTTCTTCTTCTTCTTTTTTATCTTTTTCTTATTCCTCTTCTTCTATTACTACTACAACTACAACTACTACATATTCTTCTTCAACTTCTTCTTCTTCTTTTTCTACTTCTACTACTACTACTTATTCTTGTTCTTGTTGTTGTTCTTCTTCTTCTTCTTATTGTACTTCTTCTCCTTCTTCTTCTTCTACTTCTTCCTCTTCTTCTTCTACCTCTTCTTCGTCTTTTCCTTCTTCTTCTAGCTCTTCTTTTGCTTCTTCATTGTCTTCTTGCACTTCTTTCTCTTTTTCTTCTTCTTGTTCTTTTTCTTGTTCTTCCTCTTCTTCATCTTCTTTTTTTTATTTTCATCTTCTTCTTCTTCTTTTACTTCTTTTTCTCTTCTTCTTCTTCTTTTTCTTCTTCCTCTTCTTCTTCTTCTTCTTCTTCTATTACTACTATTACCACTACTACTTCTTCTTCTTCATCATCATCATCGTCTTCTTCTTCTTCTTCTTCTTCATAATCATCTTTTCTTCTTCTTCTTCTTCTTCTTCATCTTCTTCTTCTTCTTCTTCTTCTTCTGCTTCTTCTTCTTCTTCTTCTTCTTCTTCATGTTCAACTTCTTCTTCTTCTTCTTCTTCTTCTTCTACATCATTTTCCTCATCTTCTAGTTATTCTTCTTCTTCTTCTTCTTCTTATTTTTCTTCTTCTTCTTATTCTTTCTCTTCTTCTACTACTTCTCTTTCTTCTTTTTCTTGTTCTTCTACTTCTTCTACTTCTTCTTCTTCTTCTTCTTCTACCTCTTCTTCTTCTTCATCTTCTTCTTCACTTACTTCTTCTTCTACTTCTTTTACTTCTTCTTCTACTTCTTCTTCTTCTTCTACTACTACTACTTTTTCTTCTCCTTGTTGTTCTTCTTCTTCTACTTCTCTTACTTCATCTTCTCCTTCTTCTTCTACTACTACTATTACTTCTTCTTCATCTTCTTCGACTTCTTCTTCTTTTCTTCATCTTCTTCTTCTTCTACTTTTTCTTATTCTTATTCTCCTACTACGACAACAACAACTACTACTACTCCTTTACATTTTCTTCTTCTTCTTCTTCTTGTTCTTCTTCTACTTCTAATACTATTACTACTACTTCTTCCTCTTCTCCTTCTTCTTCTTCTTATTGTACTTCTTCTCCTTCTTCTTCTTCAACTTCTTCTTCTCCTTATTCTTCTACCTCTACTTCTACTTTTTCTTCTTCTACTACTTCTCTTCTTCTTCTTCTTCTTGTTCATCTTCTTCTGTATGTTCTTCCTATTCTCTTTCTTCTTATTCTTCTTCTGCTACTTCCT
>JAIUJO010002839.1:12500-15000 GCA_023846275.1 Vanilla planifolia | reverse complement strand
CTCTTATTCTTCTTCTTCTTCTTCTTTTTGCTCTTCTTCTTTGACTTGTTATTCTTCTTCTTCTTCTTTTCCTTCTTGTTCTTGCTCTTGTTCTTCTTCTTCTTCTTCTTTTTCTTCCCCTTCTTCATCTTCCTCTTCCTCTTCTTCTTCTTCTTCTTCTTCTTCTTTTCCTCCCTCTTCTTCTTCTTCTTCTTCCTTTTCATCTTCTGCTTCCTCTTGTACTTCTTCTTTTTCTTTTTTTTTGTCTTCTTCTTTTTCTTCTTCTTCTTCTTCTTCTTATCTTTCTTCTTCATCTTCCTCTTCTTCTTCTTCTTCTTCTTCTTCTTATTCTTCATCATCTTCTTCTTCTTTACTTCTTCTTCTTCTTCTTCATCTTCTTCTTCATCTTACTCTTAATCTTTTTCCTATTCTTCTTACTATTGTTTCCCTTCTTCTTCTGCTTCTTCCTCGTCTTCTTCTTGTTTTGGTTCTTCTTTTTCTTCTTCTCAATGATCTTATTCTTCTTCCTCTTCTTTTTTCCTCTATTTTCTACTCCTTCTTCTTCACCTTTTGCTTCCTCTTCTTCTTCTTCTTCTTCTACATTTTTTTCTTCTTCTCCTTCTTCTTCTTCTTCTCTTCTTCTTCTTCTTCTTCTTCTTCTTCACATTCTCCTAGTTTTGTATCTTATTCTTCTTCATCATCTTTTTCTTTCCCTTCTTCTTATTCTTTCTCTTCCTCTTCTTTTCTTATTGGTCTTCTTCTTCTTCTACTACTACTTCTTTTTCTTCTTCATCAAATTCTTATTCTTCTACTTCTTCTTCTTCATTTACTTTTTCTTCTTTATCTTCTTCTTCTTCTTCTTTTTATTATTTTCCTTCTTCTTCTTCTTTTATGTTACTTCTTCTTGTTCTTCTTCTTCTTCATCATCATCTTCTTCTTCTTCTTCCTCTTCATTTTCTTCTCCTTTACCTTCTTCTTCTTCTTCACCTTTTGCTTCTTCTTCTTCTTCTTCTTTTCCTTCTCCTTCTTCTTCTTCTCCTCCACTTCCTACTTCTTCTCCATGTTATTCTTCTTCTTCTTCTTCTTCTTCTTCTTCTTCTTCTTTTTCCTCATCTTCTTCTCCTTCGACTACTTCTTCTTCCTCTTCTTCTTCTTTGACTTCTATTTCTTTCTCTTCTTCTTCATCGTCATCATCATCTTCTTCTTCTTCTTTGTCTTTTTCTTCTTCTTCTTCTTCTTCTTCTTCTTCTCGTTCTCCTTCTCCTTCTGGTTCTTCACCTTCATCATCATCATCATCTTCTTTTTCTTCTTCTTCATTTATATTTTCTTCTTCTTCTTCTTCTACTTGTTCCACTTCTTATTTTTCTACTTCTTTTTCTTCTTTTTCTTCTTCTTCTTCTACTACTACTTATTATTCTTCTTCTTCTTCTTCATCTTCTACTTCTTCTACTTCTTCTTCTTCTTTCTCTTCTTCTTTTTTGCCTTCTTCTTCTTCTTCTTCTTCTTTTCCTCCTCCTCCTTTTTCTTCTTATTCTTCTTCTACTTCTACTTCTACCTCTTCTTCTTCTACTCATTTTTCTTCTTCTTCTTCTTCTTCCTCTTCTTTTTCTCCTTTGTCTTCTTCTTCTTTCCCTTCTTCTTCCACTCTTTCTTCTTCAACTAATTATTATTATTATTATTATTATTATTATTATTATTATTATTATTATTATTATTATTATTATTATTATTATTATTATTATTATTTATTGTCCTTCTACTTTTTTTGCTTCTTCTTCTTCTTCATCTTCTTATTCTTATTCTTATTCTTTTTCTTCTTCTTCTTCTTCTGCTTGTCCTTTTCCTTGTTCTTCTTCTTGTTTTTCTTATTCTTCTTCTTCTTCTACTTCTTTGTCTTCTTCAAGTCTTATTCTTCATCATCATCATCATCTTCTTCTTCTTCTTCTTCTTCTCCCCCTCCTCCTCCTCCTCCTCCTCCTTCTCCTTCATATTCTTCTTCTTCTTCCTCCTCTTCTTCTTCTTCTTCTACTTCTTCTTCTTCTTTTTCTTCTTATTCTTCTTCTTCTTCCTCTTTTTCTTCTTCTTTTGCTTCTTTTTCTTCTCTTTTTAGTTATTCTTCAACTTCATCATTCTATTCTTCTTCTTATTCTTTTTCTTGTTCTTCTTCTTCCTATTTTCCTTCTTCTTTTTCTTCTTCATCTTCTTCTTTTACTTCTTCTTGTTCTTCTTCTTCTTCAACATCTTCCTATTCTTCTTCTACTTCTTGTTCTTGTTTTTCTTCTTCTTCTTCTACTTCTTCTTCTCCATCTTCTCTTTCTTATTCTTCTTCATCTTCTTCTTCTTCTACCTCTTCATTTTCTTCTTCATCATCATCTTCTTCCTCTTCTTCTTCATCTTTTTCTTCTTCTACTTCTTCCTATTCTTCTACATCTTATTCTTCAACTACTTTCTCTTCTTCTTCTTCTTCTTCTTCTTCTTCTTCTTCTTCTTCTTCTTATTCTTCTTCTCCTTCTTCTCCTTC
>JAIUJO010002839.1:7500-10000 GCA_023846275.1 Vanilla planifolia | reverse complement strand
TTTCTGCTCCTTCTTCTTCTTGTTCTTCTTCTTTTTATTCTTTATCTTCTTCTTCCTTGTCTTCTCCTTCTTCTTCTACTCTTTTCTCTTCATCTTCTTCTTCTTCTTATTCTTATTCTTATTATTTTTCTTCTTCTTCTTCTTCTTCTTCTTCTTTCACTTCTTCTTCTTCTAATTCATCTTCTTCTCCTTCTTCTACTTCTAATTCTTTTTCTTCTTGTTCTTCTTCTTATTTTCTTCTTCTTCTTCTTCTTCTTCTTCTTCTTCTTCTTCTTCTACTTCTTGCTCTTCTTCTTCTTCTTCTTCTTCTTATTCTTACTCTTCTTCTTCTTCTTCTTCTTCCTCTTCTTCATCTTCTTCTTCTTCCTCATCATCATCTTCTTCTTCTTCTTCTATAACTTATTCTTCTCTTTCTTCTTCTTCTATTACTTCTTCTTCAACTTAATCTTCGCCTCCTCGTCGTCCTCCATTTTCTCCTTATTTTTCTTCTTCTCCTTCTTCATTTTCTTCTTCTTCTTCTTCACTTTCTCCTTCTTCCTCTTCTACTTCTCCCACCTCTTCTTCCTCCTCTTCTTCATCATCATCATCATCGTCTTCATCATCATCTTATTCTTCTTCTTCTTCTTCTTCATCTTACTCTTTTTCTTTTACTTCTTCTCCTTCTTTTTCTACTCCTTCATCATCATCATATTTTTTTTATTCTTCTTCTAGTTCTTCTAATTTTTTTCTTCTTCTTCTTCTTGTTCTTCTTCTCCTCCTTCTTGTTCTTCTACTTCGTCATCTTCATCATCATCATCTTCTTCTTCTTCTTCTTCTCATTCTTCTTATTGCTCTTCTTCTTCTTCTTCTTCATCTGCTTCTTCTTCTTCTTCTTCTTCTTCTTCTTCTTCTCTTTCATCTTCTTCTTCTTCTCCTCCGTCTCCTTTTTTTGCCAGTTCTTATTCTTCTTCTTCTTCTTCTTCCTCTTCTACTTCTACTTCTTATTCTTCTTCTTCTTCTTCTTCTCTTCCTTCTCCTTCTTCTTCTTCCTCCTCTTATTCATCATCATCATCATCTTATTCTTCTTCTTCTTTTCCTTCCTCTCCTTCTTCTTCTTCTCCTTCATCTTCCACTTCTTCTACTTCATCATCTTCTTCTTCTTTGTCTTCTTTTTTTCTTTTTTTCTTCTTCCTCCCTTTCTTTTTCATCTTCTTCTTCTTATTATTATTCTTATTCTTATTCTTCATCATCTTCTTCTTCTTCTTCTTCTTCGTTTACTTCTTCTTCTTCTTCTTCATCATCATCAGCTTCTTCATCATCTTATTCTTTTTCTTTTTCTTCTTCTTCTTATTCTTCTTCTTGTTTTCCTTCTTCTTGTTTTTGTTCTTCTTCTTCTTCTCCTTCTTCGTCTTCTTCTTCTTCTTCTTCTTCTTCATCTTCTTCTTCTTCTTCTTCTTCTTCTTCTTTTACTTCTTGTTCTTCATCATCATCATCAGCTTCTTCATTTTCTTATTCTTTTTCTTTTTCTTCTTCTTCTTAGTCTTCTTCTTGTTTTCCTTCTTCTTGTTTTTCTTCTTCTTCTTCTTCTTCTTCTTCTTAATCTTCTTCTTCTTCTTCTTCTTCCTCTTCATCTTCTTCTACTTTTTATTCTTCTTCTTCTTCACCATTTGCTTCTTCTTATTCTTCATCATCCTCTTCTTCTACTTCTTCATTTTCTTCTTCTTCTTCTTCTTCTTCTTCTACTTCCACTTCATCGTCTTTCTCTGCCACTTTTTTCTCTTCTTCTTCTTCTTCCTCCTCCTCTTCTCCTTAGCTTTATTCTCCATTTTATTCTTCTTCATCATCTTTTTCTTTCTCTTCTTCTTGTTCTCATTCTTCCTCTTCTTTTTCCACTTCGTCTTCTTCTTCTTCTTCTTCTACTTCTACTTCTTTTTCTTCTACTTCTTCTTCTTATTTTTTCTTCTTCTTCTTCTCTCTTCTTTGACATCTTCTTCTTCTTCTTATTTATCTTCTTCTTGTTTTACTTCCTTTTATTCTTTTCTTCTTCTTCTTCACCTCGTTTTCCTTCTTCTGTTCTTCTTCTACATTGTATTGTTGTTTTTGTTGTTGTGGTTGCTCTTGTTCTTCTTCTTCTTCGACTACTACTACTTTTTCTTCTTTTTCTTTTACTTCTTCATCATCTTCTTCTTCTTCTCCTCCATCTTCAAGTTCTTATTCTTCATCATCATCATCATCTTCTTCTTCTTCTTCCACTTCTTCTTCCTCTTCTTCTTCCCCTTCTTTTTCTACTTCTACTTCTTCTTCTTGTTCTTTTTCTTCTTCTTCTACTTCTTCTACTTCTTCTTCTTCTTCTACTACTTTTTCTTCTTCTTCTTCTTCTTCTTTTTCTTCTTCTTCCACTTCTTCTTCTTCTTCTTCTTCTACTTCTTATTTTTCTTCTCTTTCTTCTTCTTCTTCTACACCTCCATTTTTTTCCAGTTCCTCTTCTTCAACTTCTTCATCCTCTTCTTCTTCTCCTTCT
>JAIUJO010002839.1:0-2500 GCA_023846275.1 Vanilla planifolia | reverse complement strand
TCCTTCTCACGTTCTTCTTCTTCTTCTTCTTCTTCTCATTCTTCTACTTCTTCTTCTTCTACTACTTCTTCTACTTCTTGTTCTAGTTTCTTCTACTTCTTCTATTTCTTCTTCAACATCTTCTTCTACTTCTTCCTTCTCTCTTCTTCTCCTCCTTCCTCACCTCTTTCTCCTTCTTCTCCTTCTTATTATTATTCTTCTTCTTCTCCTCCTTCTTATTCTACTTCCTCTTCTTTTACTTCTTCTTCTTCTCCTTATTTCTTCTCGTTCTTCTTCTTATTCTTACCTCTTCTTCTTCTTCCACTTCTTCCTTTACTTTCTCAACTTTCTCTTTTTCTTCTTCTTCATCATCTTCTTCTTCTTCTTCTTTATCTTCTTCTTCTTCTCCTCCTCCTTCTTGTCCTTCTCCTTCTTCATCATCATCATCATCATATTCATCTTTTTCTAATTTACGTTCTTCTTCTTCTTCTCCTTCTTCTTCTTCTTCTACTTCTTCTTCTTCTACTATTACTACTACTTCTTCCTCCTTTTCTTCTTCTTCTTCTTCAATTTCTTCTTTACTTCTACATCCTCTTCTTCTTCTTCTTCCACTTCTTCTTCCTCCTCTTCATCATCATCATCATCATCATCATCTTCTTCTTCTTCTTGTTCTTGTTCTTTCATGTTCTTCTTCTTCTTCCTTTTCTTCTCCTTCATCATCATCATTATCGTCATCATCTTCTTCTTCTTCTTCTTCTTCTTCTACTATATTTTGTTCTTCTTGTTCTTCTTATTGTTCCTCCTCCTGTTTCTTCTTCTTCTTCTCCTCCTACTTCTTCTTCATCATCTTCTTCTTCTTCTACTACTACTACAACTACTATTACAGTTATTTCTTTTTCTTCTTCCCCTTCTTCTTTTTCTTCTTCTGCTTCTTCTTAATCATCATCTTCTTCTTCTTCTTCTTTATCTTCTTCATCATACCTACTACTTCTTCTTCTTCTTCCACTTCTTCTACGTCTTTTTCTTTTTTGCCTTCTTCTTCTTCTTCTTCTTCTCCCTCCTCCTTCTTCTTCTCTTCTTTTTCTTCTTCTCTTCTTCTCCTCCTCCTCCTCCTTTTTCCTCCTACTTTTCTACTTCTTCTTCTTCTTCCACCTCTTCTTCTTCTTCTACTGATTCTAATTCTTCTTCTTCTACTACTACTTCTTCGTCTTCTTCTTATTCTTCTTTTTCTTCTTCTTCTTCTTCTTCTTCTTCTTCCTCTTATTCTTCTTCTTCTTCTCTACATCTTTTTCTTCTTCTTCTTCTTCTTCTTCTTCCCTTTCTTTTTCATCTTCTTCTTCTTCTTCTTCTTCTCCTTCTTCTGTTACTTCTTCGTCTACTTCTTCTATATATTTTGTTTCTTCTTCTTCTTCTTCTTATTTCCTTCTTCTTATTCTTCTTCTCTTTCTTCTTCTTCATGCAATTCTACTTCTTCTTCTTCTTCTTCTTCCTATTCTTCTTCTTCTTCTTCTACATCTTCTTTTTCTTCTTCATCATCATCTTCTTCTTCTTCTTCTTCTTTTGCTTTGCTTCTTCTTCTTCTTCTCCTTCTTCTCCCCCATCCTCCTCCTCGTTCTTGTTCTTCTCCTTCATCATGATCATCATGATCATCATCATCATCTTCTTCTTCTTCTTTGTATATTGTTCTTCTTATTCTTCTTCTTCTTGTTCTTCTTCCTCTTCTTCATCTTCTTCTTCCTACTTCTTCTATCTCCTACTTCTTCTACTTCTTCCTTTTCTTCATTTTATTCTTATTCTACTACTACTACTACTTCTTCTTCTTCTTCTTCCCCTTTTTCTTCCTCTTCTTGTTCTTCTTCTTCTTCTTCATCATCACCTTCTTCTTCTTCTTCTTCTTCTCATTTTTCTTCTTCATCTTCTTCTATGTCTTCCTCTTTTTTCCCTTCTTCTTCATCCTCTTCTACTTCATTTACTAATTCTTCTTCTACTTATTCTTCTTCTTCTTCCTCTTTTTCTTCATCATCATCTTCTTCTTCTTTTTCTCATCATTCTTCTTCTTCTTCTTCTTTTTTCTTCTTTGTCTTCTTCTTCATTGTCTTCTCCTTCTTCTTCTCTTTTTTCTTCATCTTCTTCTTATTCTTATTCTTATTATTTTTCTTCTTTTTCTTCTTCTTCTTCTTCTTTTACTACTACTTCCTCTAATTCATCTTCTTCTCCTTCTTCTACTTATTCTTTTTCTTCGTGTTCTTCTTCTTATCTTCCTTCTTCTTCTTCTTCTTCTTCTCTTTCTTCCTTTTCTTCTTATTCTTCTTCTTCTTCTTCTACTACTACTACTTCTACTTCTTGTTCTTCTTTTTCTTCCTCTTCTTCTTCATGCTCTTCTACATCTTCTCCTTCCTCTACCTCTAATTTTTCTTCTTCTTATTATTCTTCTACTTCTTCTTCTTCTTCATCATCTTCTTCTACCCCTTCCTTTTCTTCTTCATGTTCTTGATCATCTTCTTTCCTTCTTCTTCTTCTT
>JAIUJO010003743.1:32500-34126 GCA_023846275.1 Vanilla planifolia | reverse complement strand
TTTCTTCTTTTTCTACTTCTTCTTCTTCTTCTTCTACTACTACTTCTTCTTCTTCTCCTTCTTCTTCTCCTTCACCATCTTCTTCTTCTGCTTCTTCTTCTACTTTTTCTTCTTCTTCCTCTTCTTCTTTTCTTCTTCTTCTTCTTTCTTCTTTCTTCTTCTACTACTACTACTACTATTACTTCTTCCTTTTCTCCTTTTACTTCTTCTTCCTTTTCCTTTGCTTTTAATTCTACTCCTACTTCTTCTCCATCTTCTTCTTCTTCTTCGACTTCTTCTCCTTCTTCTCTTCTTCTTCTTCTTCTTCTTCTACTTCTTCTTCTACTACTACTACTATTTCTTCTTCTTCTTCTTCTTTTACTTCTTCTTCTACTTCTTCTTCCTCATTGTATTCATTTTCTTCTCCTTCTACTTCTTCTTCTTCTTCTTCTTCTTCTTCTTCTTCTCCTTCTTCTTATTATTATTCTTCTTCTTCTCCTTCACCTTCTGTCTCTCCTTCTTCTTCTACTTCTACTTCTTTTATTTTCTTCTTCTCCTTCTTCTTCTCCTTCTTCCTCTTCTACGTCTTCATTTTCTTCTTCTACTTCTTCTTCTTATTCTTCTTCTTCTTCTTCTCCTTCTTCCTCCTCTTCTTTTTCTTCTTCCTCTTCTATTACTTCTTCTTCTTCTTTTTCTTCTAATTCTTCTTCTTCTTCTTCTTCTTCTTCTTCATCTTCTTGTTCCTCTTCTTCTTCTTCCTCTTCTTTTCGTTGATTTCTTCTTCCTCTTCTATTCTTCTTCTCCTTTTTCTTCTACTACTACTTCTTCTTCCTCCTTTTCTATTTTTTCTGTCTTCTTCTTCTTATTCTTCTTCTTCAACTTCTACTTCTACATCTTCATCTTGCTCTTCTAATTCTCCATCTACTTCCTTTTCTACTTCTTCTTCTTCTTCTTCTTCTCCAACATCATCATCATCATCTTGTTCTTCATCTTTTTCTTCTTCTTCTTTCTCTTCTTCTTCTTCTTCATTAACTTCTTCATCTTCTTCTTCTTCTTCTTCAACTTCTTCTTCTTCTTCTTCTTTTTCTTCTACTTCTTCTTCTTCTTCTTCTTCTTCTTTTTCAACTTTTTATTCTCCTTTTTCTTCTCCATCTTCCTCTTCTTCTATTTTTTCTTATTCTTCTTCTTCTTTTTTTTTCTTCTTCTTCCTCTTCTTCATCTTCTTTTACTTCTTCTTCTTCTTCAACTTCTTCTTCTTCTACCTCTACTTCTTCTACTTCTACTTCTTTTTCTTCTTCTACATCTTCTTTTTCTTTTTCTTCTTCTTCTTGTTTTTCTACTTCTTTTTCTTCTTTTTCTTCTACTTCTTCTTCTACTTCTTCTTCTTCTGCTTCTTCTCCTTCTCCTTTATCAACTTGCTCTTCTACTTCTTCTTCTTCTTTCTTCTTCTTCTTCTTCTTCTTCTTCTACATCTTCTTCTTCTTCTTCTTCCTCTTCCTCTTCCTCCTCTTCTTCTTTTACTTATTCCTACACCACTGCTTTTAATTATGTTCCTTCTTCTTCTTCTTCTTCTTCTTCCTCTTCCTCTTTCTCTTCCTCTTCGACTTCTTCTACTTCATCTTCTTCTTCTTCTTTTACTTCTTTTTC
>JAIUJO010003743.1:0-2500 GCA_023846275.1 Vanilla planifolia | reverse complement strand
TTCGTCACCTTCTTCTTCGTCTTCTTCTTCTTCTTCCTCATCTTTTACTACTTCTACTTCTTCTTCTTGTTTTCTTTCTCTCTTTCTTTTGTCTTCTACTTCTCCTTCTTCTTGTTCTTCTTCTTCTTCTTCATATTCTTCTTCATCATCACCATCATCATCATCATCATCTTTTTCTTCTTCTTCTTCTAGTTCTTCTTCTTCTACTTCATCTTTTCTTCTTCTTCTTCTTCTTCTTTTTCTTCTTCTTCTTTCACTTTTCCTTCTTCTTTTTCTTCATCTTCTTGTTTTTCTTCTTCATCTTCTTCTTCTCTATTCTTCTTCTTCTTCTTGTTGTTGTTCTTCTTCTTCTTCTCCTTCTCCTTCTTCTTCTTCTTCTTCTTCATCGTCTTCCTCTTCTTCTGCTTCTTCTTCTTCTTCTTCCTCTTCTTCTTCTTCCTCTTCTTCTTAATCTTCTTCTTCTTCCACTTCATCTTCTTCTTCTTCTTCTTCGTCTTCCACTTCTTCTTCTTCTTCTTCTTCTTCTTCTTCTACTACTTCTTCTTGTTCGTCTTCTTCTTCTTCTTCTTCTTCTTCGGCTTTTTTTTCTTCTTCTTCTTCTTCTTCATCTCCTTCTTGTACTTCTCCTTAAACTTCTTCTTCTTCTTCTTCTTCTTCCTCTTCTTCTTCTTCCTCTTCTTCTTCTTCGTCTTCTTTTTCCCCTTCTCCCTTTTGATCTTTTTCTTCTTTTTCTTCTTCTTCTTCTTAATCTTCTACTTCTTCCTTTTCTTCTTCATTTTCAGCTTCTTGTTCTCCATCTTCTTGTTGTTCATCCTCTTTCTCCTCATCTTCTTCTTCTTCTATTTTTTCTTATTCACTTAATCCCCCTTTTTCTTCTTCTCCTTCTCCTTCTTCTTCTTCTTCTTTTTTGTTTCTTCTCCTTCTTCTTCTTCTTCTTTTTTGTTTCTTCTCCATCTTCTTCTTCTTCTTCTTCTTCTTCTTCTTCTTCCTCTTCTTCCTCCTCTTCTTCTTCTTCTTCTTCATCTTCTTCTTCCTCCTCCTCCTCCTATTCTTCCTCTTCCCCTTCTTCCTCTTCTTCCTCTTCTTCTTCTACTTCTTCTTCTTCTTGTTCTTCCTTTTCTTCTTGTTCCTCTTCTTCTTCTTCTTCTTCTTCTTTTGTTTTCTTCATCTTCTTGTTCTTCTTCTTCTTGTTCTTCCTCTTCTTCTTCTTTCTCTTCCTCTTCTTCATCTTCTTCTTCTTCCCCTTCTTCTTCTTCTTCTTATTTGCTTTCTTCTTTTTCTTCTTCTTCTTCTTCATCAACTTATTCTTCTTCTTCTTCTTCTACCACTACTTATTCTCCCTATTCTTCTTCTTCTTCTTCTTCGTTCTCTTTTGTTGTTCTTCTTTTTCTTCTTGTTCTTCTTTTTTCTTCTTCTTCTTCTTCTTCTTCTTCTTCTACTTCTTCTTCTTCTGCTGTTGCTTTTTCTTAATCTTCTTCTTCTTCTTTGTCTTCTCCTTCTCCTTCTTCTTCTTCTCTTCTTCTTCTTCTTTCTCTTCTTCTTCTTCTTCTTCATCTTCTAATTCTTCTTCTTATACTAAAACTACCACTTCTTCTTAGTCTTCTTCTCCTTCTTCTTGTTCTTCTTCTACTACTTCAACTTTTTCATCTTCTTTTTATTCTTCTTCTTCTTCTTCCCTTCTTCTTCTTTTCCTTCTTCTTCTTCCTCCTCTTTTTCTTCTTCTTCTCTTTCTTCTTTATCAACTTCTTATTCTTCTTCTTATTCTTCATCTTCTTCTTGATGTTCTTCTGGTTCTTTGGCTTCTTCTTCTTCTACTTCTTCATCCTCTTCTTCTTCATCATCATGATCATCTTCTTCTTCTTCTTCATTATCTTCTTCATCAACATCATCACCATCTTCTTCTTCTACTTTTTTATCTTCTTCTTCTTCTACTTCTTCTTTTTCCTCTTCCTCTTCTTCTTTTGTTCTTCTTCTTCTTCTTCTTCTACTCCTTCCTCTTCCTCTACTTTTCCTAATTAGTCGACCTAATCTTCTTCTTCTTTTTCTTCTTCATCTTTTTCTTCTTGTTGTTGTTCTTCTTCTTCTTCTTCTTCTTCTTCCTATACTTCTTATTAGCCTCCCTCGTCTTGTTCTTTTTCTTCTTCTTTTTCTTCAACTTCTTCTTGTTCTTCTTATTCTTCTTCTTCTTATTATTTTTCTTCTTCTTTTCTTCAACTTCTTTTTCTTCTTATTCTTCTTCTTCGTTTTTTCTTCTTCATATTCTTTCTCTTGTTCTTCTTCTACTTCTACTTCTTTATCTCCTTTTTCTTCTACTTCTTCTTGTCCTTCTTTTCCTTCATATTTTTATTCTTTTTCTTCTTCTTTTTCTTCCTTCTTCTTCAATTTTTTTCTTTTTTTCTTCCTTCTCCTTCTTCTTCTTCTTCTCTTTCTTCTTCTTTTTCTTCTTCCTTCTCTTCTTCTTTTTCTTCCTCTTCTTCTTCCTCTTCATCACCTTCTTATT
>JAIUJO010003175.1:15000-34220 GCA_023846275.1 Vanilla planifolia | reverse complement strand
AGAAGAAGAAGAATAAGAATAAGAAGAAGAAGAAGAAGAAGAAGAAGAAGAAGAATAAGAAGAGGAAGAAGAAGAAGAAAAAGAACGTGAAGAAGGAAAGAGAAGAAGAAGTGGAAGAAGAAGAAGAAGTAGAAGTAGAAGAAGAAGAAATAGAAGAAGTAGAGGAAGAAGAAGAAATAGAAGAAAGAAGAAGAAGAAGAAGAAGAAGAAGAAGAAGAAGAAAAGAAGAAGAAGAAGAGAAAGAAGAAGAAGAAGAAGAAAAAAGAAGATGGAGGAAGAAGAAGAAGAAGGAGAAGGAGGAGGAGGAGAATAAGAAGGTGAGAAGGGGGAGGAGGAGGAGTAGGAGAAGAAGAAGAAGAAGAAGAAGAGGAAGACAAAGAAGAATAAGAAGAAGAAGAAGAAGAAGAAGAAGAAGAAGAAGAACAAGTAGCAACAGTAGAAGAAGAAGAAGAGGAGGAGGCAGAAGAAGAAGGAGAAATGGAGGAAGATAAAGAAGGGGCAGAAGAAGATGAACAAGAAGAAGAAAGAGAAGAAGAAGAAGAAGAAGAAGAAGAGAAAGAGAAGAAGATTAAGACGATAAAGATGAAGATGATGATGAAGTTGAAGAAGTAGAAGAAGAAGAAGAAGGAGAAAGAGTAGAAGTAGAAAGAGAAGAACCTATAAAGAACAAGCAGTAGTAGTAGAAGAAGAAGAAGCAGAAGAAGAGGAAAAAGAAGTTGAAGAAGGAGAAGAAGAAGAAAAAAGAGTAGAAGAAGAAAAAGAAAGAGAAGTAGAAGAAGAAGAAGAAGAAGTTGAAGAAAGAGGAGGAGAAGAAGAAGAAAGAAAGAAGAAGGAAAATAAGGAGAGGATGAGAAGAAGAAGAAGAAGAAGAGAAAGAAGAAGAATTAGAAGAAGAAGAACAAGAAGAGGAGAAGAGAAGAAGAAGAAGAGAAGCAAAAAAAAGAAGAAGAAGAAGTTGAAGAAGAAGAAGAAGAACAAGAAGAAAAAAGAAGAAGAAAAGAGATGGTGTTGAAGAAGAAGAAAAAGCGAAAGAAGAGGAAGAAGAAGAAGAAGAAGACAAAGAAGCAGAAAAAAGAAGAAGAAGAGGACGAAGCAGGATAAGAAAAGAAGAAGAAGAAGAAGAAGAAGTAGAAAAAGAATAATAGGTGGAAGAGAAGGTGAAAAGTGGAAGAAGAAGAGGTAGAAAAAGCTGAAGAAGAGAAGAACAAGAAGGAAAAGAGGAGAAGAAGAAGGGAAAGAAGTAGAAGAAGAACTAGAAGAGGTAGAAAAAGAAGTAGAATTAGAAGGAGAAGTAGTGGTTGTAGTTGTAGTATTAGTAGAAGAAGAAGAAGAAGAAGAAGGAGAAGGAGATGAAGAAGAAGTAGAAATAAAAGAAGAAGAAGAAGAAGAGGAAGAAGAATGGAAGAGGAGGAGGAAGAAGAAGAAGAAGAAGAAAAAGAAAAGGAAGAAGAATAGGAATAAGAAGATAAGGAAGAGGAAGAGGAAGAAGAAGAAAAAGTAGAAGAGGAAGAAGTAAAAGAAGTTGAAGAAGAAGAAAAACAACAAGAAGAAGGAGAAGAAGAAGAAGAAGAGGAAGAAGAAGAAGAAGAAGAAGAAGAAGAAGGAGAAGAAAAAGATGATGAAGAAGGAGAAGAAGAAGAAGAAGAAGGAGCAGAAGAAGAATCAGAAGAAGAAGAAGAAGAAGAAGAGGAAGAAAGAGAACAAGTAGAAGAAAAAAAGAACATGAAGAAGAAGAACATGATGAAGAAGAGAAAGGAGAAGAAGAAGAATAAGAGATAGGAGAAGAAGAAGAAGAAGAAAGTGCAGAAGAAGAAAGAGAAGAAGAAGAAGAAGAAGAAGAACATGATGCACAGGAAGGAGAAGAGGAAGAAAAAAAGAGTAAAAGAAGAAAGAGAATAAGAAGAAGAAGAAGAAGAAGAAGAAGAAGAATAAGAATATATGGAGAAGAAGGGGGAGAAGAAGATGAGAAGTGCAAGTGGAAGATGAAGAAGAAGATGGGGAAGATGTCGAAGAAGAAGAAACTAGATGAAGAAGAGGAAGAATAACAAGGAAGAAGAAGAAGAAGAAGAAGAAAAGAAGAAGAAGGAAAAGAAGAAGGAAGAGAGGAAAGAGAGGGAGAAGAATAAGAAGAAGAAGAAAGGGTAGAAGAAGGGGGAGTAGAAGAAGAAGGAAGAGTAAAAGGAGAAGAAAGAGGAGAAGAAGAAGAAGAAGAAATGGAAAAAAGAAGAAGAAGAATGAAAATAATAATAATAATAATAGAAGGAGAAGAACAAGAAGAAGAAGGGAGAAGTAGAAGAAGATGAAGAGAAGAAGAAGAAGTAGAAGATGTAGAAGAAGAAGATAGAGTAGATGAAGAAGGAGAAGAAGAAGAAGAAGAAAGAAGAAGAGAAGAAGAAGATCAAGATAGAGGAGGAGGAGAAGAAGAAGAAGGAGAAGAAGAAGGAGGAGGAGGAGAAGAAGAAGAGAAGTAAGTAGAAGGAGATAAGAAGAAAGAGAAGTAGAAGAAGAACAAGAAGTGTATAGAAGAAGATTGAAAAGTGGAAGAACAAGATGTAGAAGAAGCAAAAGAAGTGGAAGATGAAGAAGAAGAAGAAGAAGAAGCAATAAACAAAGAAAAGAGAAAGAAAAGGAAGAAGTAGGAGAAAAAATAGCAGTAGTAGTAATAAAAAAAGAAGAATAAGAGAAGAAAAAAACGAAAGTAGAAGGAAGAGAAGATGAAAAAGTGGAAGAAGAACAGGAAGAAGATGAAGATGACAAAGAAAAAGAAAAAGAAGAGAAGAAGAAGAAGAAGAAGAAGAAGAAGAAGAAGACTAAGAAGAAAAGAAAGAAGAAAAGGAAGGAAAAAGAGGAGTCAGAGGAAGAAGAAGAAGAAGAAGAAGAAGTAGAAGAAGAAGCATTGGTCTTAAAAGAATAAGAAGAAGGAGAAGAAGAAGTAGTAGAAGTAAAAGAAGAAGAAGAAGAAGAAGAAGAAGATAAAGAAGAAGAAGAAGATGATGAAGAAGAAGATGAAGGAGAGGAAGTAGAATAAGAAGACCAGAAGGAAGAAAATTAGAGGAAGAGGAATAGGAAGAAGACAAAGAAAAGGAAGAAGAAAAAGAATGATAATAATATTAAAAATATTAAAAATAATAATAAGAAAAGAAAGAAGAAGAAGTGTAATATGAAAATGATGATATAAAAGAAGAAAAAGAAGAAGAAATAGAAGAAGAATTTGAAGTAGAAGAAAAAGAAGAGGAGGAAATAGAAGAGGATTAAGAAGGAAGAAGAAGATGGAGAAGGAGAAGAAGAAGAGAAGAAGAAGAAAGAAGAAGAGGATGAAGAAGAAGATGGAGAATAAGAAGAATAAGAAGAATTGGGAAGAGGAAGAAGGGGAAGAGGAAGAAGAAGAAGAAGAAGTGGAAGAAGAAGAGAAGAAGAAGAAGTGGAAGAAGAAGAAGAAAAATATGATGAAGAAGGAGAAGACGAAGGAGAAGAAGATGAAAAGGAGAAGACGAAGGAGAAGATGAAGAAGGAGAAGAAGTAGAAGATGACGAAAGGAAAATAACGACGAAGAAGAAGAAGAAGAAGAAAGAGAAGAAGAAAGAGAAGAAGATGAAGAAGAAGAAGTAGAAGATGTAGAAGAAGGAAAAGAAAAAGAAGAAGAAGAAGAAAAGGAAGAAGAAAAAGAAGAGGAAGAAGAAAACAAAGAAATAGATGTGGAAGAAGATGATGATGAAGAAGAAGAAAGTAGAAGAAGAAATAGAAGGAAGAAGAAAAAGAAGAGGAAGAAGTACAAGAGGATGAAGAAGAAGAAGATGGAGAAGAAGAAGAACAACAAGAAGAAGTGGATGAAAAAGAAGATGAAGAATAAGAAAAAGAAGAAGTAAAAAAGGAAAAAAGAGAAAGAGGAAGAAGAAGAAAAGGAAAAAGATGAAGAAGAAGAACGATAAGAAGAAGAAGAACAAAATGATGATGATGAAGAAGAAGAAGAAGAAGGAGAAGAAGAAAAAGAAGGAGAAGAAGAAGAAGATGAAGAAGGAGAAAAAAAAGAAGAAAGAAGAAGAGGAAGAAGAAGGGAGAAGGAGAAGAAGAAGAAGAAGATGATGAAGAAAAAATAGAAGAAGAACAACAAGTTAAAAAATAAGAAGAAAAGTGGAAGAAGTGGAGGGAATAAGTAGAAAAAGGATAAGAAGAAGAAGAACAAGAAGAAGTAGATTGAAGAAGAAGTAAAAAAATAAGAAATAGAGGAAGCAGATGAAGAGGAAGAAGAACACGAAGAGGAAAGAAGAAGAAAGAGAGAATCCTATAAAAAGAGGAATAAGAAGAAGTAGAAGTAGAAGAAGAAGGAACAGATTAAGAAGAAGAAGAACAAGTTGATGAAGAAGGAGAAAAAGATGTAGAAGACAAAGAACAAAGAGAGGAAGAAGAAGAAGAAGATGCAGGAGAAGAAGAAGAAGAAGAAGACGATGATGACAATGATGGTCATGAAGAAGAAGAAGAAGAAGAAGAAGATGATGGAAGAAGAAGAAGAAGATGAGAAGAAGAGGAAGAACAAGTAGAGAAGAAGAAAGGAGAAGAAGGAGGACGGGAAGAAGAAGACAAAGAAAAAGGAGGAGGACACAGAGAGAAGAAGTAGAAGAAGAAGAATAAGACGATGATGAAGAAATAGGGCAAAGAAGAAGAAAATAATGAAGATGAAGAAGAAGGAGAAGTAGAAGATGAACAGAAGTAGTAGAAGACGATGAAAAGTGGAAAGAGAAAGAGGTGGAGGAAGTGGAAGAAGTAGAACAAGAAGAACAAGCAAAAGTTGAAGAAAAAGAGAAGGAATAGGAAGATGTAGAAGAAGTAGTAGTAGTAGTTGTAGAAGAAGAAGAAGAAGAAGAAGAAAAAAAAGAAGAAGCAGAAGAATAAGAAGAGAAATAAGAAGAAGTGAAAGGAAGAAGAGGAAGAAGAAGAAGAGAAAGAAAAAGAAGAAGAAGAGGAAGAAGAAGGAGAAAAGAAAGAAGAAAAAGTAAGAAGAAGAGGAAGAATAAGAAGAAAAGAAAGTACGAAGTAAAATAAGAAGAAGAAAGATGATGATGAAGAGAAGAAGAAAGAAGAAGATTAAGAAGAAGAAGTAGAAGAAGAAGAGACGAAGAAGAAGAAGAAAAAGTAGAAGAAGAAGGGGAAAGGAGAGGAGAAGGAGAAAGATGAAGAAGAAGAAGAAGAAGAAAGATAAGAAGAAGAGGAAGAAGAAGAAGAAGAAGAAGAATTAGATGATGAACAAGAAATAAGAAGAAGTAGAAGAAGAACATCATGATGACAAAGAAGCAGAAGGAGAAGAAGAAGAAGAAGAAGAAGAAGAAAAGACAAGGGAGAAGGAGGAGAAGAAGAAGAAATAGAAGAGGAAGAAGAGGAAGAAGATGAAGAAGAGGAAGAAGAAGAGAAAAAGCAAGAAGAAGAAGGAGAAGAAGAAAATGAAGAAGAAGAAGAAAAAGAAGAAGAAGAAGAAGGAAAGACAAGAGAAGAAGAAGAGGATGAAGAACGAGAAAAGGAAGAACAAGAAGAGAGAACAAGTAGAAGCACTAAAAGAAGAAGAAGAAGAAAAAGAAGAAGAAGAAAATGATAATCATAACGGTTGAAGAAGAAGAAGAGGAAGAAGAAGAAGGAGAAGAAGCAAAAGGAGAAGAAGGAGGAGAAGTAGTAGAAGAAGAGGAAGAAGTAGGAGGAGAAGAAGAAGAAAAGGAAGAAGAAAAAGAAGAAGAAGAACAAGATAAAGAAGTAAAAGAAAAAAAGAAGAAGAAGAAGAAAAAGGAGAAGGAGAAGGAGAAGAAGTACAAGAAGTGGAAGAAGAAGATGAATAGAGGAGAGAAGAAGACGTAGGTGAAGCACATGAAGTAGAAGAAGAAAGAGAAGAAGAAGAAGAGAACAAAAAAGAAAAAAACTAGAAGGAAAAAGAGAAAGAAGAGGAAGTACAAATTAGACTAAATAAGGGTAGAAGAAGAAAGAGAAGAAGAAGAAGAAGACGAACAAAGAGAAGAAGCAGAAGTAGTAGAAGAGAAGAAGAAGGAGAACAAGGTGAAGGAGTAGAAGAATAAGAAGAAGAAGAAGAAGAAGATTAATAGGATTTTTTATTACTGTTGAAATTGTATTACCAGAGGCAATAAAGTATTCAACAGGTATTTGTACCTTAGGTTTAAGGGTTTTAACAAAAAAGTTGTATGTCAGTGTCTAATTTTAGATTGTTTAAGATCTACAACTTTGGGTTGTATTGTTTTTCCAATACAACATTGAAAAGTTTTACAAAATTATTTGGGGTTATGGATCTAAATGTAGAAGTATCATTTAGGGTCATACTGAAACCCTAGCAGACGTATTTTCTACAATTCAAACTGCAGACCTTATCCAATTCAGGAATTAAAGATTTTCTGGGATTACTTCAGCTTTTTAAAAGTAAAAAAAGAAAGACACAACGAAATTAGAAGCTGAAGTTGCTGTTCAAGAGATTGTTAGAGCTCTACCAAACAAACATCCTTGATGAAGAAAAACTGCTTCAATTTTTTAAGCAGTTAGAAGAAACAAACATCGTGAGTCTATTCCTAATCAAGAGGTACTTTATCTTTCTTCTGAAAGCCCTCGAATCATAGCATGCTATGAAGAGATACCCAAATACAGACAAAACATCTTAGACGCGGAATTGTTCATAAGGTATTCCTCAATACCAAGCTATTGAAGAGTCTTGTTCTAGTTTTTGAAGAGCCGTGGAATTGTGTTACCGTAGATCTGGTCAGGAGAGTTTCTAGGCTTTTCTTGTATGCTTCTTCTTGGATCTTTTTTTCTTCCAAGATTTGTTTGTTTAGCATGTAACTTTTCTCTAGCTGTGTTAGCCAATAATTGGCTTGCACGCCAGTCGCTTGTTTGCAGAGCTCTAAAACATCCATTAAGTTTTTCAAACATTTCTGGATCTGTTGTTGCAGACTTTTGTTATACCAGTCTTTTGTTACGTTGTTGCGGCAAATGTTTTGCCTTTTTCTGTCATGCTGCCCTGAATCCTTTTACTGACCAGATTTTTGGTCTGTGGAGTAGCCACTTGGTTCGTGGTTGCTGGTTGAGCTTTTGATGGGATTTCTACGGCCAATTGGGCCTTTGATTGAGCTGTGGATGTTTCAGCTCTTTCTTCCCCAGTTTGGGCTTTGGCCTATTTCTGGGTTATTTCTGTAAATTCTCCAGTTCTTTTCATTTTTTGTAGAACTGTTTTTAGAAATAATAATTCTTCTTCGTTTCATGGTCTGCTAAGAAGATCGGCAAGTATGTTAGAAAAACTAGGAATATATTTAACAGTATAATTAAATATTTCTAAATAAAGGGTAAGACGTATGCGTCTTAAATTTTCTTCTGGATTATTGATAGTCTTTTTTTGTAAGAATTGGGCAACAGATTTGTTGTCCGTTTCTATAGTAAATTCTCTATGGAGAAGATATTTTTTAAACTCTGATGGCTAATTTGATGGCCAATAATTCTTTGTCATACGTAGAATATTTTGTTTTGGGTTTTGTAAATTTTCCTGAAGCGTATGCTACTATATCTTGGGTATTTGAATTAATACTCCAGACCAGAAGAAATCGGAGGCATCTGTCTGTAGAATGATATTGTCTTCTTCTTTTTGGAAAATGAAGAATTTGTTTTTTTGTAACAAAATTTTTTATTTGTTTAATTTCCTTTTGTTCTTCAGAACTTAAGGAAATAGGTATTTTATCTGTATTCCATCTTCGAGGTTGTTCTCCATTTATTTTTTTGTACTTAGCCTGTTCAAGGGCTAATTTGTTTTGTAAGGCTTTGACTTGTTAGAAAGGTTGGGTATAAATTTTCTTCATAATTTAGAAGTCCTAAAAAACTTTGTAATTGTTTTAAGCTTGTAAAGTTTTCGGGGGAAATTCTTTGACCTTTGCATATATATGATCTTGTAACTGTATTTGACCATTTTTTATTTGTTTTCCAAGAAAATCTATTTCAGTTTTAAATAGTTCGATTTTCTTTGGACTTAAGATAATGCCATGATTTAGCATTAGCTTAATGACTTGTAATAGATGATCTTTATGTTCTTCCTCTGTTTGAGAAAAAACAAGTATATCGGTCTATGTAGGCAACAACATAGGGTAAATGTCCAAAAATAGAATTAATCCATTTCTGAGGAATATTTGAGGTGTATTTTTTAATCCAAATGGCATAACTAACCATTCAAAATGTCCTTGAGGACAGCTAAAGGCTGTTAACTCTATTGATGTTTGGTTTGCAAGTTTGATTTGCCAGAATCCTGATTTGGCATCAAATTTGCTATAGTATTTAGCACCTTGGATTTGTTTGATTAGGTGCTCAGTAGTTGGTATAAAATATCCATCAAATTTTGTACAGGAATTTAGCTTGCGATAGTTGATAACCATGCGAGCTTTTCCTCTTTTTATTTCAGCATGATTTCTTACAATAAAAGCAGGAGAAGAGTGCGGACTATGACTCTTTTGTATTAATTTTAAATTTAATAGTTCTTGTATTTGATTGTTAAATTCTTGTTTAATATTTATTGGGCATTCATTTGCATAATGACCTTCCTTGTTGCAATTAAAACATCTACAATGTTTTTTACCTTTCTTTCTACTGTATTTTTTGACAAATTTTTTCTTTCGATATTTTTTATTTTATTTAAATTCAGGTGTCCATTTTCTTTTAGTAATTTTATATCTGTGTTTTCTTTTTTGTTTAAAAGAAGGTTTTGTATATGTTCTCCAATCATAAACTGGAGGACATCCATAGACATAATTTAAGTCTTCAGAAAATTTTGAACAACAATTGTAACCCATTCTAAAAGATTTTAAATTTCTACTCATTTCTTTTTGGGCAGATGTATTTTCACAAGTTTTTTCCATAGCTTCTGCGCATGCTCTTCTGAGCATACCAGTGTTATGGGGTTTTATAGTCCCTTGTGAGGTAATTAATTCTTTATATTTATCAGATATTATGTTATTCCAAGGAAAAGGAATTTTGGAGAAGAAACCTTGTATCCAAAATTCTTGTTGTGGCATTTTTTTTAGATGATAAATATATCCTATGTATGTGGCTACGAATTCGTCTAACATACATATATCACATAGCTTCATTTTGTGAAGTTTTTCTTCATAATTTTGATTTTCATTCCATTCTGTTCCAACAAAATCAGCTACGAGTAAAGATACTAATAGTTCGATAGCTGATTGTTTCGTAGGTTGTTGTAAAATAGTTTGACACTCTTGTGTGTTATTTTTTTCAAAATTTGTTAACCAAGATAAAGCATTTCCTTCCCAATAAGATGTTGCAAATTGTATATATTCTGCAACTGTCATAGCGGGAGGAAGCATAAATATGGTTCCCTTTATTTTTTGTGCCCATTCGACACAATAATTTTTTATTTTTTTATATGGTATATGATCAATGTTTAATGTTAATCCCCATGTAGACGAATCTCTCCTTTCTTCTAAATGTCTATTTTTATTTTTATGGTAGGTACGCCAATCAGAGCGTTTACCATAATTAATCATATTTGCATAAGAAGAGGTTGCATGACTTCGTTCTATGTTATCTCCTTGTGATTCATCCATATGGACTTCTGGTCCAGGTGAAGGTATATGTGTTGGTGGTGGTGGAGGTTGAGTTTCATGAGGAGGTGTTTGAGGTATATATCCAGGAGGTCCTGGTAGATAAAGTGTACTACTTTCACCTCTTTCCATGTTAATTTTATAATTAAGTTGTGATTTATAGAAGTCGATTAATTGTTGATTTTGTTCATAATATGAATAAAGATTGTCACTAGAGATTTCTCCAGTTAATTCTTGGTTTTGAAGTTCTAAGAACTTCGAATAAACTGATTTATCTAATTTTTGTAAATCCATAATCTTATCAGAAGATTTGATTTTAACCATTTAATGTTTGGTTAATTTTGTTCCAAGATAATGGAACTTTGATGTTGTAGGTATATTATTATTTGTTTTATTTTCTTCAAGTTTTTGAATTTTATCTTTGATTTCTTTTAACTGATCTACGATAAAATTAAAAATACCTGCTATGGCAGGATCTTGTCCTACTGAAATAGGTAAATGGATTATATGTTCATAATCCTGAGTTTTAGATACTGAAATAGGTAAACACTCTACAATGTTTTTTACCTTTCTTCTTACTGTATTTTTTGACAAACTTTTTCTTTCGATATTTTTTATTTGATTTAAATTCAGCTATCCATTTTCTTCTCCTTCTTCCTCATCCACCTCTTCTTGCACTTCCTCCTCCCCTTCTTCCTCTTCTTCTACATCTTCTGCCTCTTCTGTTCCGCATCATCTTTTACTTCTTCTTCTTATTCTTTTTTTCTTCTTTAGCTTCTTCTCCTTTTTCTTCTTCTTCTTCTTCTTTTCCTTCATCTTCTTCTTCTTCTTCTTCTTCTTCCTCCTCTTCTTCTTCTTTCCCTTCTTGTTCTTTCTCTTCTTCTCCTCCTCCGCCTTCCACTTCTTCATCTTCTCTTTCAACGTCAAGTTCTTCTTCTTCTTGTTCTTAGTCTCCTTCTTCTTCTTCCTCTTCTTCTTCTTCCTCTTCCTCCTCTTTTTCCTCTATTTCTTCTTCCTCTCCTCGTCCTCCTTTTCCAACTCCTCCTCCTACTTCTTCTTCTTATCTTCCTCTTCTTCTTATTCTTGTTCTTCTTGTTCTTCTTCTTTGTCGTCTTCTTCTACTACTTCCTCTTCTTCTTCTTCTTCTTTTCCTTCTTCGTTTTCTTCTTGTTCTTCTTATTATTCTTCTTCTTCCTTTTCCTCCTCTTCTTCTTCCGCTTCTTCATAATTTTCTTCTTCTTCTTCTTCTTCTTCTTCTTCTTCCTCTTCTTCTTCTTCTTCTCTCCTACTTCATCATCATCATCATCATCTTATTCTTCTTCTTCTTCTTTTTCATCTTCTTCCTCTTCTTCTTTCTCTTCTTCTTTTTCTTCTTGTCCTTCTTCTACTTCTACTTCTTCTTCTTATTCCTCTTCTTCTTCTTCTTCTTCTACTTCTTCTTCTTCTTAATTTTCTTCTTCTTTCTCTTTTTCTACTTTTTCCAACTTTTCTTCTTCTTTTTCTTCTTCCACTTTATCTTGTTCTTCCTATTCTTTCTCTTCTTCTTCTTCTTTTTCAACCTCTTCTTCTTCCTCTTCTTCTTCTTATTCTTCTTCCACCACTTCTTTTTCTTCCTTTTCTTCTTTTTCTTCTTCTTTTTCTTCTTCTTCCCCTTCCTCTTCTTCTTCTTTGTCTTCTTTTTGTTCTCCTACTTCTTCTTCTTCTTTTTCTTATTCTTCTTCATCTTCTTCTTCATCTTCTTCTTCTTCTCCTTGTTCTTCTTCCTCTCCTACTTCTTGTTCTTCTTCTTCTTCTTGTTATTCTTATTCTTATTCTTATTCTTACTCTGCTTCTTGTTATTATTCTTCTTCTTCTACTACTACTACTACTTTTACTTCCTCTTCTTCTTATTTTTCTTCTTCTTCATTATCTTCTTCTTCTTTTAGTTTTGCTTCTTCTTCTCCTTCTTCTTCTTCTCCATTTCCTACTTCTTCTTCTACATTTTTCTTCTTCTTTTTCTTCATTTTCTTCTTCCTCATCAACTTCTTCTTCTTCTTTATCATTGACTCCTACTTCTTCTTCTTCTTCTTTCTCCTCTTCTTGCACTTCCTTATCCCCGTCTTCCTCTTCTTGTACTTCTTCTTTCTCTTATGTTCCACATCATCTTTTACTTCTTCTTCTTCTTCTCCTTCTTCTTCACCATCTTCTTCTTCTTCTTCTTCTGCCTCTTCACTTCTTTTTCTTCTTCTTCCACCTTCTTTACTTCATCTTCTTCTTCTTCATCTTATTCTTCTTCTTCCCCATCTTTTTTTTCTTCTTCTTCATCTTCATCATCATCTTCTTCCACTTCTTCTTTTATTTCTTCTTCTTCTTCTTCTTCTTCTTCTTCCTCTTCTTCTTTCTCTTCTTCTACATCTTCTTCCTCAACTTCTTCTTCTTCTTCATTTTCTTCTTCTCTTTCTTCTTCTTCTCCTTCATCACCATCTTCTACTGCTACTATTACTTTATATTCTTCTTCTTCTACTACTTCTACTTCTTCTTCTTCTTCTCCTTTTTCTGCTTCTTCTTCTTCTTCTTCTTCTTCTTCTTCCTCCTTCTCTTCCTCCTCTTCTTCTTTTTCCTCTTCTTCTTCTTCTTCTTCTTGTACTTTTTGTTTTACTTCTTCTTCTCCTTCTTATTCTTCTTTTTTTTCTTCTTCTTCTTCCACCTTTTCTTCTTAATCTAGTTCTTCTTCACCTTCTTCTTCTTCTTCTAAAACTTTTTCCTCTTCGACGTCCCCCTTTTCTTTCTCTTCTTCTTCTTCTTCCTCCTCATCTTCTTCTTCTTCTTCCTCTTCTTCTTTCTCTTCTTATTCTTCTTCTTGTTTTTCTTCTTCTTCTTCTTCTCCCTCTTCTTCCTCTTATTCCACTTCTTCTTATTCTTTATAATCATCATCTTCTACTTCTTCTTCTTCTTCCTCTTCTTTTTCTTCTTCTCCTTCTTCCTCTTCCACCTCTTCTTGCACTTCCTCCTCCCCTTCTTCCTCTTCTTGTACATCTTCTGCCTCTTCTGTTCTGCATCATCTTTTTCTTCTTCTTCTTATTCTTTTTTTTCTTCTTTAGCTTCTTCTCCTTTTTCTTCTTCTTCTTCTTTTCCTTCATCTTCTTCTTCTTCTTCTTCTTCTTCCTCCTCTTCTTCTTCTTTCCCTTCTTGTTCTTTCTCTTCTTCTCCTCCTCCGCCTTCCACTTCTTCATCTTCTCTTTCAACGTCAAGTTCTTCTTCTTCTTGTTCTTAGTCTCCTTCTTCTTCTTCCTCTTCTTCTTCCTCTTCCTCCTCTTTTTCCTCTATTTCTTCTTCCTCTCCTCGTCCTCCTTTTCCAACTCCTCCTCCTACTTCTTCTTCTTATCTTCCTCTTCTTCTTATTCTTGTTCTTCTTGTTCTTCTTCTTTGTCGTCTTCTTCTACTACTTCCTCTTCTTCTTCTTCTTTTCCTTCTTCTTTTTCTTCTTGTTCTTCTTATTATTCTTCTTCTTCCTTTTCCTCCTCTTCTTCTTCTTCCGCTTCTTCATAATTTTCTTCTTCTTCTTCTTCTTCTTCTTCTTCTTCTTCCTCTTCTTCTTCTTCTTCTCTCCTACTTCATCATCATCATCATCATCTTATTCTTCTTCTTCTTCTTTTTCATCTTCTTCCTCTTCTTCTTTCTCTTCTTCTTTTTCTTCTTGTCCTTCTTCTACTTCTACTTCTTCTTCTTCTTATTCCTCTTCTTCTTCTTCTTCTTCTACTTCTTCTTCTTCTTAATTTTCTTCTTCTTTCTCTTTTTCTACTTTTTCCAACTTTTCTTCTTCTTTTTCTTCTTCCACTTTATCTTGTTCTTCCTATTCTTTCTCTTCTTCTTCTTCTTTTTCAACCTCTTCTTCTTCCTCTTCTTCTTCTTATTCTTCTTCTACCACTTCTTTTTCTTCCTTTTCTTCTTTTTCTTCTTCTTCTTCTTCTTCTTCCCCTTCCTCTTCTTCTTCTTTGTCTTCTTTTTGTTCTCCTACTTCTTCTTCTTCTTTTTCTTATTCTTCTTCATCTTCTTCTTCTTCTCCTTGTTCTTCTTCCTCTCCTACTTCTTGTTCTTCTTCTTCTTCTTCTTATTCTTATTCTTATTCTTATTCTTACTCTTCTTCTTGTTATTATTCTTCTTCTACTACTACTACTACTTTTACTTCCTCTTCTTCTTATTTTTCTTCTTCTTCATTATCTTCTTCTTCTTTTAGTTTTGCTTCTTCTTCTCTTTCTTCTTCTTCTCCATTTCCTACTTCTTCTACATTTTTCTTCTTCTTCTTTTTCTTCATTTTCTTCTTCCTCATCAACTTCTTCTTCTTCTTTATCATTGACTCCTACTTCTTCTTCTTCTTCTTTCTCCTCTTCCTGCACTTCCTTATCCCCGTCTTCCTCTTCTTGTACTTCTTCTTTCTCTTATGTTCCACATCATCTTTTACTTCTTCTTCTTCTTCTCCTTCTTCTTCACCATCTTCTTCTTCTTCTTCTTCTACTTCTTCTCCTTCTTCTTCTTCTTCTTCTTCTTCTTCTTCTTCTCCTTCTTCTTCACCATCTTCTTCTTCTTCTTCTTCTACTTCTTCTCCTTCTTCTTCTTCTTCTTCTTCTTCTTCTTCTTCTTCTTCTTTTTCATCATCATCATCTTCTTCTTCTTCTTCTTCTTCTTCATCTTCATCAACTTCTACTTCTTTTTCTTCATTTTCTTCTTCTTCTTCTTCTTCTTCTTCTTCTTCTTCTACTTCTTCCTCTTCTTCTTCCTCCTCCTCCTCTTCTTCTTCTTTTTTCTCTTATTCCTCATCTTCTTCTTCTTCTTCTCCTCCTCCTCTTTCTTCATCATCTTCTTCTTCTTATTCTTTGGCTACTTCTTCTTCTTCTTCTTCTTCCTCCTCTCTTCTTCCTCTTCCTCTGCTTTTTCCTCTTGTTCTTGTTCCTCTCCCTGTCCTCCTCTTCTCCTCCTCCTCCTCCTCCTTCATCTTCTTCATTTTTTTCTTCTTCTTAATCTTGTTCTTCTTCTTCTTCTTCCTCTTCTTTGTCTTCTTCTTCTCCCTCTTCTTCATCTTCTTCTTCTCCTTCTTCTTCTTCTTCTTCTTCTTCTTCTTCTTCTAATTCTTCTTCTTCTTCCTTTTCTTCCTCTTCTTCTTCATCTTCTTCTTCTTCATTTCCTTCTTCTTCTTCTTCTTTTTCTTATTCTCTCCTTCTTCATCATCATCATCATCATCTTCTTCCACTTCTTCATTTTCTTCTCCTTCATCATTATCTTCCACTTTCTCTTCTTCTTCTTCTTCTTCCACTTCTACTTCTTCCTCTTCTTTTTCTCCTTCTTCTTCTTCTTCTTCGACTCTTCAACTTCATGTTAATCTTCTTCCACATTCTCTTTTTCTTCTTCTTCTGACTTTCCTCCTTTTCCTTCTTCTTCTACTACTTCTACTTCTTCTTTTTCTTTTTCTTCTTCTTCTTCTTCTTCGTCTTCCTCTTCCTCCTCCTCTTCTTCTTCCTCTTCTTCTTCATCTTCTTCTTGTTTTACTTCTTCTTCTTCTTCTTCTTAATCTTCTTTTTTTCTTCTCCTTCTTTTTCTTCCACCTTTCTTCTTAATCTAGTTCTTCTTCACCTTCTTCTTCTACTTCCACTACTACTTCCTCATCTTATTCTTCTTCTACAACTTTTCTTCTTCTTCTTCTTCCTCCTCTTCCTCTTCTTTCTCTCTTTCTTCTTCATCTCCCTCATCTTGTTCTTTTTATTCTCCCTGTTCTTCTCTCTTCTTATTCTTCTTCTTCTTCTTCGTATTTTTCTTCATCTTCTTCTTCCTCTTCTGTTGTTTCTTGTTCTTCTTATTCTTCTTCGTCTTCTTCTTTTTCAACATCATCAACTTCTTCTTCTTCTTCCCACTCTTCTTCCACTTATTCCTCTTCTTCTTCCTCTTCTTCTTCTTCTTCTTCATCATCTTCTCTTACTTCTTTTTCTTCTTCTTCTTATTCTTCTTTTTCTTCTTCGCCTTCTTCTACTTCCACCTCTTCTTGCACTTCCTCATCCCCTTCTTCCTCTTCTTCTACTTCTTCTTACTCTTCTATTCCTCATCATCTTTTACTTCTTCTTCTTCTTCCCCTTCTTCACCATATTCTTCTTATTCTTTTTCTTCTTCTTCTTTTACTTTTTCTCCATTTTCTTCTTCTTCTTCTACTTTTCCTCCAACATCTTCTTCTTCCTCTTCATCTTCTTCTTCTTCTTCTTTTTCTATTTTTCTTCTTTTTACTCTTCTTCCTCCTCCTCCTCCCCTTCTTCTTCTTCTTCTTTCTCTTCTTCTTCTACTTCTTCTCCTCCTTCTTGTTCCACTTCTTCATCTTCTCATTCAACATCTTCTTCTTCTTCTTATTGTTCTTCGTCTCCTTCTTCTTCTTGCTTTTCTTCTTCCTCTTCCTCCACTTTTTCCTCTATTTTTCTTCTTCCTCTCCTAGTCCTCCTCTTCCTCCTCCTCCTCCTCCTTCTTCTTCATTTTCTTCTTCTTCTATTTATTCTTGTTCTTCTTCTTCTTCATCTTCTTCGTCTTCTTCTTCTTCTTCTTCTTCTTCCTCTTCTTCTTCTTCTTCTTCTTCTTGTTCTTCATGTTCTTCTTATTCTTCTTCTTCTTCCTTTTCTTCCTCTTCTTCTTCTTCTTCATTTTCTTCTTCTTCTTCTTCTTCATCATCATCTTCTCTCCTTCATCATCATCATCATCATCATCATCATCATCTTCTTCTTCTTCTTCTTCTTCTTCTTCTTCTTCTTTTTCATCTTCTTCCTCTTCTTCTTCCTCTTCCTCTTTCATTTCCTCTTCTTCTTCTTCTTCTTCTTCTTCTTCTTCTTCTTCTTCTTCTTCTTAATCTTCTTCCTCTTTTTCTTTTTCTTCTTCTTCTTCCAACTTTTCTTCTTTTTTTTCTTCTTCCACTTTATCTCGTTCTTCCTCTTCTTCTTCTCCTTTTTCTGTCTCTTCTTCTTCCTCATCTTCTTCTTCATCATCTTCTTCTTCTTCCACTTCTTTTTCCTCCTCTTCTTCTTCTTATTCTTCTTCTTCTTCTTCTTCTTCCCCTTCTTCTTCTTCTTCTTCTTCTTCTTCTTCTCCTTCTCCTTCTTCTTCTTCTTCTTCTTCTTCTTCTACTTCTTATTATTAATATTGTTATTATTTTTCTTATTTTTCTTCCTCTTCTTCTACCTATTCTTCTTCTTTATCATCTTCTTGTTCTTTATTTTCTTCTTCTTCTTCTTCTTCCAATTCTTCTTCTTGTTGTTCTTCTTCTTCTCCTACTACTACTAGTACTTCTTTTACTTCCCCTTCTTTTCTTCTTCTTCTTCTAATTTTTCTTCTTTGTTATCTTCTTCTTCTTCGTCTTCTTCTTCTTCTTCTTCTTCTGCTTCTTCTTCTTCTTGTTGTTCTTCCACATCATCTTCTTCTTTTTGTTTTTATTATTATTTTTTTTCTTATTCTTCTTCCTCTTCTTCTTCTTCTTCTTCTTCTTCTTCCTATTCTTCTTCTTGTTCTTCTTCTTGTTCTTTTATTACTACTACTACTTCTTTTACTTCCTCTTCTTTTCTTCTTTTTCTTCTTCTTCTTCTTCTTCTTCTTCTTTTTCTTCTTTTTCATTATCTTCTTCTTCTCCTACTTCGACTTCTTCTTCTCCTTCTTCTTCTTCTTCTATTCCTTCTTCTTATTCTTCATTTTTTTTCTTCTTCTTGATCATTTTCTTCTTCCTCATCATCTTTTTCTTCTTTTATGTCATCATCTCCAACTTCTTCTTCTTCTTCCACCTCTTCTTGCACTTCCTTGTCCCCTTCTTCCTCTTCTTGTACTTCATCTTTCTCTTCTGTTCCTCATCATTTTTTACTTCTTCTTCTTTTCCTTCTTCACCAACTTCTTCTTCTTCTTTTTCTTCTTCTTCTTCTACTTCTACTTCTTCTTCTTCTTCTTTTTCGTCTTCTTTTTCTTCATCATCATACTCTTCTTCTTCTTCTTCTTCTTCTTTTTCTTCTTCTTTTCTTCTACTTTGCTTTCTTCATTATCTTCTTCTTCTTCCTCTTTTTCCTCCTCTTCTTCTTCTTTTTCTTCTTCTTCTTCTTCTTCTCCTCCTTCTTCAACTTCTTCTACTTGTTATTCTTACTCTCCTTCTTCCTCTTCCTCTGGCATTTTTCTCTATTTCTTCTTCCACTCCTTGTCCTCCTCCTTTTCTCCTCCTCTTCCTTCATCTTCTTCTTCATTATCTTCTTCTTCTTATTCTTGTTCTTCTTTTTCTTCTTCTTCTTCTTCTCTATCTTCTTCTTCTTCTCCTTCTTCTTCTTCTTCTTCTTCTTCTTCTTCTAATTCTTCTTCTCCTTGCTTTTCTTTCACCTCTTCTTCTTCATCATCATCATCATTTCCCTCTTCTACTTCTTCTTCTTCCTCTTCTTCTTCCTCTTCTACTTCCTCTTCCTCTTCTTCTTCCTCTTCTTCAACTTCTCCTTCTTCCTCTTCTTCAACTTCTCCTTCTTCTTCTTCTACTACTACTACTACTACTACTACTTCTTGATCTTCTTCTTTTTCTTCTTCTTCTTCTTCTTATTCTTCTTCATCTACTTTTCCTTTCTCTTCTTCTTCTTCTTCTTCTTCTTCTTCTTCTTCTTCTTCTTCTTCTTCGTCTTCATCTTCTTTTCCTTCTTCTTCTTCTTCTACCGCTACTACTACTTTAACTTCTTCTTCTTCTTCCACAACTGCTACGACTTCTTCTTCTTCTTCTTCTTCCTCTCCTTATTTTTCTTCTTTTTGTTCTTGTTCTTCTTCTTCTATTTCATCATCTCCTCCTCCTCCCTCTTCTTCTTCTTCTTCTTCTTCTTTTTATTCCACTTCTTCATGTACTTACTCCTCCACTTCTTCTTCTTCTTCTACTTCTTCCTCTTCTTCATCTTCCTTTTCTACTCATTCTTCTTCCACTTCTTCTTCTTCTTATTCTTCTTCCTCTGCCTCTTCCAATCCTTCTTCTTCTTCTTCTTCTTCTTCTTCTTTATCCACTTCTTTTTCTTTTTCTTCTTCATCATCATCTTCTTCTTTCTATTCTACATCTCCTTCTTCTTCTTTCTCTTCTTCTTTCTCTCCTTTTTCTTCTTTCTCTTGTTCTTTTTCACCTTGTTCTTCTTCTTCTAAATCATTTTCTCCTTCTTCATCTTCTAATCCTTCTTCCCCTTCTTCTTCTTCATCTTTTTCTTGTTCTTCTTTATCTTCTTCTCCGTCTTCTTCTTTTTCTTCTTCTCCTTCTTCTTCTTCTTCTTTTTCATCTTCTTCTTCTTCTTCCTCTTCTTCTTCTTCACCATCTTCTTCTTCTTCTTCTTCTTCTTCTTCTTCTTCTTCTACCACTTCTTCCTCTTCTTCTTCCTCTTCTTCTTCTTCCTCTTCTTCTTCTTCCTATTCTTCTTCTCCTTATTCTTCTTCCTTCTCCTCTTCGTCTCCTTCTTCTTCTTCTTCTTCCTCTTCTTCTTCCTCTTCTTCTTCCTCTTCTTCTTTTCCTTCTTCTTCCTCCTTTTCTTGATCTTCTCTTTCTTCATCATCTTCTTCTTCTTCTTTGTGTCTTTCTTTTTCTTCTTCTTCTTCCTCTTCTTCCTCTTCTTCTGCTTCTTTCCCTTTTTCTTTTTCTTGTCT